>PVJX010003284.1:0-34626 GCA_004027295.1 Dolichotis patagonum | reverse complement strand
ATTCATGACAGCTATCAACTTGATCTTTTATTATGATGGTTGCTTACGGATTTCAAAGTGGAACTAATCTTTACAACGTATTGCACGATGGTCTCATTTTCCTGGGGATTCTCGTTGTCACCACGTGGTGGTCAGGGCTCCATCAGTAGAAAGGCTAACCGGAGACACTGTCTGACACTTTACACAGTCTAACTTTTTCTTGTAAATAGATTCTCATCTTCTTGCTGTGGGTAGTGTTTGGTCATGCTGTGAATGACCTGCCTGATAAATGTGGTTGGCACAATAAGATGCAGAGCAGTTGCAGGACGGAGGAAGCCTGACCCGTATCCCTCAAACAAGTAGCTTTTTTTAGCCAGGTCAGTGGGTACACAGACGGGTACCCTACTTTTGCTTTCATGTGTTCATGTGTCCGTGTCGTGAAGTTGTGTACTGCTGTCCTTTCCTTCACATTTAAGAAATACCTCATAAGAATTTTAAATTCTAAAAAGAAGGAGATCTGGCGGCTGTAGTAGAACTCAGTTTTTTTGTATGCATGAAAATCACGCAAAATCTCTGGTTCCACAAATTTGGATTCAGTTGTTGCAGGGCAGACCTGGGAACTTATTTATTAAGAACCTGCAGATAACTGTGATTAAGAAAAAAATCTCCTTGTCCACAACTTGAAAAATTCAAGCAAGCTCAGACATTGACCCAGTCAGTTCTTGACTAAATGCACACAAAATCATCCTAACTCTTATTGTTTCGTTTTGTTTCATTTTGGGGGGGGATCGAACTCAGGACCTTGCATTTGCCAGGCAGGCACTGTGTCCCCAGCCCCTATTCTAACTCTTGTGACCCCAGTCACATCACCGAGCCATTTTTGCAGCTCAAAACCAATGACTTCTGACCCGGAGGGTTGCGCTGAATAAGAGGTGAGTCCAGTAGTTCAAACCAGCCAAGAAGAAAGGCCAGAAGGAGAAAGGCCAGTGTGAATACGTGTATCCCTCAGCCTGGGTCTCCATTTAGCTACTTGATAAGACATAGCAAGCATGTGGGTAGCTGAGAAGTGTTCTAAGTGTTAGTTAAGTGAGAGGGGAAAAAAACTCCATTTAAGGAAGAGTTACTATTTAAAATGTTCAGAAAATCATCCCTCAGTAGCCCCTTTTATTGATACCAGCTCCACAGATTCGATTGCTTTGAGAACGATGTTATCAAACACCTCGCCAGAGACCTGCAGCCCTGTCGCCTCCAATCTGTGTCTGCACAATTTAACTTTCATGGTGTTATCAGCGTGTTTATAAGAGATACTGTGATCTCAGTGCACTGCCTGCTTCCTTGGTCTTTCCACAGCCACAAGTACCAGATGCTCAAAATTTATTTTAAAAATTTTAAAATCCCAGGTGTAATTAGCTTACCTGTTATGTCCAGCATACATCAATGGCTCCGTAGGCTTCGAGGATGGAGAATACTAAAATTACACTGAATGATAGATTCACATCCAACTGACCAAGAATGAAAGAAAATGCAATTTTCCTGGCAAAGATTGAAAACAAAACGGGGAGGTGGTCAGCAGCAGGGTAGGGACAAGGGTCCCACACTGTGTAAAGGGGCCACTGACGGACTCTGCTATCCGAGACAAGGGGAGGAATGGGGAGCCATTAAAGTCAGAAGGTCAAGGTCCAGGAGAGTGGGAAAGATGGCAAGACGGAAAGGAAACCCCCCAGCGTGGCCCAGCTATTAGCGTCCAGGAATCAGGGCACGAGTTTGTCGTGGTCTTTCTGCTGACCTTGGCAGTGCTTCCCAAGCAGGGATCTCTGTGTTGCTGACTTTTTAGCTCACCCACACGTTGGTTAAGAAGGCAGATTCATTTGACTTTACCAGGAAGTGCTGAACAAAACTCTTTTAAGAGTGAGGCCAAACTCCCACTGCTGTTCTGGGTTCCTCCGTTAAATCTGGAGTCCCACTGTGTAAACGGCTCTTCTGATGTATTTCATCCAACCTCCTCCCCCACCTTCTTAGCCCGTTTAATGCAATTAGATCTCAGTGTCTTCATCTCAGCGCTTTCATCTATTTTCCATGAAAACTCTTACTGGATCTAGCAGAGTGGTGGTTCTATGGGACAATAGACTGTACACTAAATGACTTTTATAGACTGGAAGTTCCAGGACAAAACATTTTAGGTCAGTGCTGGCATATCTAGGAAGAGAACACTCGAGAAGATGCCAAAGAACTTATTTTTTTAACCAGGGTAGCAAGATATTACCATATTTGTCTATTGGATTAATGTAGCAACTTTCCCCCAAGGAGCTCCACGCTTTTGCATTAGAATAGCTGCAAAGTTAAGGTGCCCAAGGTGGATAGTAACCATAGGAATGGGGAGGAATCAATCCAGTTTTTCTAACCCTTGGGGGAATGTCGCTGTATCTATTCAAAATCAGGTGTGGGAGATTAGATAAAAGACTCTCGGGAACACCTCAGTGTTACTTTCTATAATTTGAATAGAAGATGAGAACTGTCGCATTAGAGATGACAAATCAATTAATATCCATATATAGCTCATCTACTAGAGGAAAGCAACAAATAAATACACTCTGGCAAAGTGCGCTGTGGAAGAAGGATGAGAATTAGCGACTATAATTTTCCCACAAGTTGCTATGTAAAGTGATGATAAAATTCCCAGATCACATGTACTGAGTTTCCAACTCCTACACACACAGCCCTGAGCAAGAAAAGAGGCCCAGTCACGTCTTGTCACCACAGCAAAGGACCCTCACTGGGAAACCCCGTTAGCCCCTGCTTCCCTGTCTTTTGCACCTACCCATTCACATGTGACCCTGGAGTCTGGCCCTAGAATAAACAAAACTGCACTCAAATATTCCAACAGAGAAGGGTTTTGCTTGCTCAGAAATGTGGAGGGTTGTGAGTGCTTTCATGTTAAGGTAACTTTGAGAGTCTTACAATTCTGTCATTCTTTAAGGAGTTCCTATTAAGTCTTAAATGCTTCAGAGATTAAAAGGGTATATTAATGTTATTAGAGACTTGGGATGAAATGCCATGCCTTGCCGGGTGTCTGCACACTTAATGAAAACATTTTCATCACATTCTGAGTCTATTATGCCAGATCTTCATTTCATAAGTTGTAAGAAAATCTTACTTTAATTAGAGGAGGTACACCAAGTATATTAGGGTAATACAGTTAAATATATTCATCAACTTTCTTCCTGTCAGTTCAAACTCCTCTGTCAGAGTTTGGGATTCTGATGTGCTCTCACCAGTGTAAGTAAAATTATGTGTATAAATCCTGAGTCATTTCTGGAGCTATGAATGACTGAATAACTATTTGCCAAGGAGGACCCTAAAAGGCTGGTACTGAGCAATATGGTAGCCACTGTCAAATGTACTCGAGATTGGCTGCTTTACATTGAAATGTGTTACAAGTGTAAGGTACATAATGGATTTCAAAGGTTTAATATTAAATATGTGCTTACAATGTATACAGTCTCATTGATAAGGTATACATTGATTTCATACTGAAATAACTACATCTAGACTATTTGACAAATTAAACTGTTATTAAAATTAATTTCACCAACATTCACTTTTTACTGGTTTAAATATGATAACCAAGGAATGCTACGCTTTGTGTGTTATGCAGATGACATTTCCACTGGACATATCATCTCCCCAATATGGAAGAACAATTTTAATTGGCTGTTCCATAAGTAGAAAACTTAAAGGATGAAATGATAACTCATAACAGGTGCCTTCTGAAATCTCAGTTACCTTTATTCACTGTTCTGTCAGCTACAATGGTCTCACATCCAGACTTTCAGGAGGGACAAGGAAAACCTTAGGTTTTGTCTTGTGGCTTTGTGCTTCTTGAAAAAGAAAGAAGCAAAAATATTATATATATATATATATATATGAAATTTTAAAAATTAATAATCTGTAGAGACTATAGTAAAACACCTTGCTGTAAGCCCAGGAGAAATGTGAGAGCCAACCTACACAGAGCAGTTAATCAAAAGACATTAACGACAAACTGATAGCATAAAGGGACCTCACATCTATGTATCTATGTTCAAGTGTAAAAGTTGCTACCTCCAAAGAAACAGAATGCAGAGGAAGTCAGAGGCACACTAGAAACAACTGGTCCATGATGAAACTGATAGAGAACCTCAAGGGGTCTCCAAAGCAAAAACACAAACCCCTTTAATACAGCAGTCAGGAAGGCAGCTAGACAAGTGCGAGTCACTGGGGCTGGAAGGGTGACGGTCGTCTTCACTGAAGAAGACTTGAGCAAGAGTCTCACCTCCATCCTGCTTTAAAACAGGCAAGGCAGAGGCGTTAGAACCAACAGTGGAAGACAGAATTTTCCCACACTTAGCTCACAAACTAAATGTAAATAGAAGTCTCCAGGACAGATGGCATCCACCAAGACTTCAGAGGGACTCTAGGGTAGCATATGACACTACTGGCCACACTCTGTGACCTGTTGTTATTCTCCACCACTGTGGGGTAAGAGTGGCAGGCAGCGGTGACTCACGCACCTAAGGGCTCAGGGAAGATTCCAGAAACAAAATTGTCTTGGTCTGATTTTTCTTCACATTAAAAGCACTTTAATTTTTTTCTAATTTAAATGAAATTTATTTTAAATGACACAAAAATAAAAAGTATACTTATTGATGGGCTACAATGTGATTTTTGGATATATATCTTACAGACATACATGCACGTACACATACACACATATAGTGTAATGAAATTTAAACATTAAATTATGGCAATCATGTCTACCTCCTCAAGCACTTCATATTTATCATGTCTTTATGAAGGAAATATCCCACACTCTTCCTTCTAGCTTTTTAAATAATAAAGATATTACCATTAACTACAGTATCCTACTGTGCAACAGCAGATGAGCACTTCTGACTCGGTACCCATGGATTGACCTCTCTCCACCCCTCCGACCTGCCCTGCCTGCACTGCCCAGCCTCTAGTAACCACCATCCTACATGCATCTTCTCTGAGACCAGCTGTTCATGGACCACATAAGAATGAAATCATGTAATGAACGTCATTCCATTCCTGGCTTATTTTACTTGACATAATGAGCTCTGTTTCCATCTGTGATGATGTGAATGACAAAGTGATTCACCATAATCAAGTGGGATTCATCCCAGGGATGTAAGGAAGTCTTACCATGTGCAATTCAATATACAAGACACAACACTTCATCAGAATGAAGGACAAAATCCATATATGATCCAGGTGCACTAGTATGCACACCTTATTCAGCACTCAGGAGACTGAGGCAGGAGGACTGCAAGTCTGAGTCCAGCTTGAACTACAAAGGGAGAGAGAGGGAGAGAGAGAGAGAGAGAGAGAGAGAGATCACATCCATAGATGCAGAAAAGAGAACTGATAAAATTCAGCCCTTTATGATTAAAAACATTAAACAAGTTAGGCACAAAAGAATCATACCTTAATGTACCAAGACTGTAGTTAATAATAAACATAGAAAAGCCAAACATTTTCTAAGATCTAGAAAAATACAAGGATGCCCACTTTCTCCACTTGTATATAGTACTATAGTCTTAGCCAGAGCAAGCAATCATGAAAAAGAAGTAAAAGCCATCAAAATTGAGGAGAAAAGGAAGTCATTTTGGACATTTTCCATCTTGAGAGAATGCAAGAATTAATATTGTTAAAATGTTCATACTAACTAAGATGACATATAGATTTGATGCTTATCCTTACCAAAATAATAATGACATTCTTCACAGAACTAGAAAAAAAGATAGCCCAAAATTTTTACAGAACACAAAAAATCCTTGAATAGCCAAAGCTACTATGAGCAAAAAAGTACAAAGCAAGAAGTGCTACACCACCTAATATTAAATTATACTACAAAGCTGCCATACCAAAACAGCATTACATAGACATAAAACAGAGACATGGAGCAATGTTACAGAATAGAGACCCTAGACTACAGCACTCATAAAATTACAATCAATTCACCCTCAACAAAATTGCTAAGAACAATGAGAAAGGGACAGTCTTCAACAAATGGTGCTGAGAAAATTGAATGTCTGCATGCAAAAAAAGAAAAAAAATTGAAACAAGGCCTTTCCTCTGCACATCCAGTGTGGGCCAAGAGAACCGGAAGATCTGCCTCTGCATGCCGGGTGCCACAATTTCTTCCGTGCACACAGTGCAGGTCGAGGGAGACAGACAGATCCACCTCTGCCTGCTGTGCGCCACCACCGAAAGACCACATCCTACAGGCAGCCAGCATGGGAGGAAAGAACCAGCAGATCCACCTTCACCCTCAGGGAGCTGCCCCCAGAAGGCTCCTTCCTGCAGGCAGCCAGCAGGAGCAGAGACACACAGCCAGTCTTATAATGCTTTCATTCATTTGTTTGATTGATTTTATTCTGTTTTGTTTGACTTTAATATGTGTGGTGGTATGAACAGCTATTTTGAAGAAAACAAGACATTATGGCAGCCATTGCTGACTTGCTATCATCTTGTTTTGAAGTCCTACCATGCCTGTGTTTTTCTGTTTTGATTGGTTCTATCCTGTTGTGGTTTATTTGACTTTATTATGTGTGATGGTATAGACAAATTTTTTGAGGAAAATGAGATACTATAGTAGCTACTGTCCATTTCCTGTTATTTGGTTTTGAAGTCCAGTAGTGCTTTCATTCTTTTGAATGGTTTTATAGTATTTTGTTATGTTTGATATTATTGTGTGTGAAGGTATGCTTAACTATGTCAAAGAAAAGAGACATTATGGTAGCTACTGTTGATGTCCAGTTGTCTTGTTTTGAAGTGCTGTGTTGCTTGCATTATTCTGTTCTAATTTGCTTTGTTCTGTTCTCTTTTGTTTTATTCTCTTTAAAATAAAAAATAAAATTTTTTTAAAAAATGAAACAAGGCTCTTTGTCTTTCATCAGTTACAAAAATCAATTCAAAATGACTAGAAACTTAAATATAAGACATGAAACTACTAGAAGAAATCATAGTAGAAATGACTTAAGATATTGGAATAAGCCAGGATTATTTTATAAGACCCCTGAAGGACAGGAAACAAAAGCAAAACTAGACAAGTGGCACTACACCAAACTAAAAAGCTTCTAATAAAAGACAGCATAGTGGGTAGACAACCTAAAGAATGGAAGAAAATATTTCCAAACTATACCTTCAATAAGGGGATAATATTCAGCATAGAGAACCTGATTTAAAACAGGGCAATAGCTCTAAAGAGAAATTTCTCAAAAGAAGACAGAGAAATGGCCAAGAGGTGGGTGAAAAAACTGTCGCTAATCATCAAGGAGATAAAATCAGAACTGTGGTGAGAGTGAGATACTATAGTAGCTACTGTCCATTTCCTGTTATTTGGTTTTGAAGTCCAGTACAATGGGACCAAATGGAATCTAAATAGAGACACCTGGATTCATTAAGGATCTTGAGCAGACCAGGAAAGTAGACTCATCTTAGAAACACACAGCTTGAGTGGAGATCCATATGTATTGTATAAAGAGCATATGAAATGACTGAATATGGTTTATTTCACAAATTCCTGGAATCAAGGGCTATTCTTTGAAATGATACAACTTTAGCACTCAAATAAATAAAATTAGCAAGGCACTAGATAGGGATGTGAGCATTAAGAAGATATTAACACCAAGAAAGAGTTGAAACTCTTTATGAAAAATAAAGAGATGAAAAGTACTTAAACAAACGTACATCCAAGCTACTAATGATTGCTGAATACTTAGAAAACAGTTTCTCTCTCTCTCTCTCTCTCTCTCTCTCTTTCTCTCTCTCTCTCTCTCTCTCCCCCTCTCTCTCTCTCTCCCTGTGTGTGTGTGTGTATGTGTGTGTGTGTATGCATGTGGACCACACTAAGAACTAAACCAGGGGTCTTTGTACTTAGATACATCCCCAGTCCCTTTTTAAATAAAGTTTTTGTATTTTGACATAAGTTCTTGCTAAGTTATCAAGTGGTCTGGGCTGCACTCAAACTTGTAGCCTCCCAAAGTGCTAGTAGGATAACAGTTTTGCTGTTTTTGTTTTGAAGAAATTCAGGTGGCTTCTTGGTCCAGGTATATGACTCTAGTTTTTGGTGTAAAAAAGAAATTGAGAAGATCAAAGAAAATAAATACACTACAGTACCTCTTGACAGCCTCTCTGAATTCAACGATAGACCATGTGAGAACCATATAAGTTTGACCAGATCATTTTTTTCTTTGACTCATTGGGGTCATTTTTCTTCTCCATTCTCACTTATCATTAACTATTACCAATCATTCAATTATTTAAATCTGTATCACAAACCATTGCCTCACTAATTATGAAGAGAGAGTAGAACACAACTCAAGTACAAGAGTACTCATTAAAAGTTGAAAATACTTGCATTGTGATTTGTTATATCATTTTTATGCAAAAAGCTTAGCTAATTCATTTAGCTAATTAGAAAAACTAACATTAGTAAGTTATTTTCTTTTGTTTTACCTTAAAAGCTTTAATAATTTTACAAATATTACTTGACTAAATTGTTTTCTCATTCCAAAAAGTACATTCTATGCCTATAAGAGATTATTATTATTCAGATTTTTATTTTTATTTTACTTGTGGCATTGACTTGTAAACCCAAAGACCTGAGTGTGGGATGCATAACTTATTTCATCAAATAACTGAAAACAGTTATTTTGCATTCATGAAAACTAATGTAAAATAGAAACTACGTAACAACTAAAGTGTTGTCCCCCCAAACCTGCTTATTTCCCTGACTCTAAAATCATCACAGTGCTTCCCAATTCTGTTATGGAAATGAATCGCCACATTCTATGTGTAAATATTTTTATGCTATATTTCTAAAAAGCATAATTTCTTCATCTCTTTTGGTTCTGATTACTTACAGGTTGATCAGATGTTTAAATATCTGAAATCTTTATTTGTAAATTTATAAATATAAAACTGAAAGTGAGGTGAAAGTAAAACCCCATATCTCTTGCAGCAGATGGTGGTGATAGTTCTATTGCTCGTCCAAACCATAGATGAAGGAAGTCTGGTACTAGGCCAGCCACACACAAGAAGAGCTTCCATCATGGGGCTGACTTCCGGTTCCGGCTGTCTCCACACTGTCACGTGGACTTTAGGTGAATAGCAAGAATACAAAAGCTTCATCATAATAAACGATATTAACCTTTATCTAACAGCATTTAACGGAATGGTGTTCTAAGAAAATATTTTAGTTAAAATTGCTCACTAGCTAAAGGATTAACCATGTTGACTTCCGGTTAGTGGTTTTATTGGTGCTTTTATTCTAATTTCTTTAATACACATTAATTGATTTATAATCAGGAAAAGGATCAAGAGTATTTTAAATAGACATCAAAAATTCCAATCAGCACGGCCTGGAAGAAATGTTTAGTGTCACTCATACCTCTCTGGTAAAGAAGTTTTCAGCTCTGGGGTCTGACGTGATGACTTCTCGTTTTCTCTGACGTAGAAAGTGCGCTTGCTTTCCATCCATGCAGACGCTGGGAATCAGAATCCTTTATGAGGAAAAATAAAGTAACAAGCTGTGTGGGGCTCCCCTTTAATTTCCGATGAGAATGTATCACCATTACCCACCGCCCTTATGACCTGAGGGGAGCAGACTTGGACTCCACGGCACACGGAGAACACCTCACCTCAGCAGGTGACTCGTGTTTCCAGTCAGAGAGACACTTGGTGTTTTGGGGTAAAATGCTGCAGAATCTCCACAGAGGACTTTTAGAATCCTCAACATTCATATACAAGTGTGTGTGTTTAACTAAAAGAACTAAGTGGGGATTTCATTTTACCTCACTCACTTACAGAATCCCAATCAGTGGTTCCCCACGTAGCAAGGCACAGACTCAGCAAAAGGACCCAAGAATTATATCACACGTTGCTTATGGCTGAGCGAGCTTACGGAGTGCCAGTATATGCTGAGCACACAGCTATTTGTCACGAAGCTATCAATCAAATTCAGTTGGTAATAGAAATCCCTAAATAAATGAATTACAGAAATCAATGAGTCTGCTATTCTTTCTGAGTTTAAAATCACTGAAAAAATTTACCATGGATTTAGGAGGCAGTTAAATAGTGGGGCATCGATATTCTCTCATTCATTTCTTGGCTCATTCGGGCCTAACTGCTCTTTCCGTCTGCGACGAGGCAGACTCCAGGAGGCCATGCCAAGGTACGGGGAGGGAAAGGGGCCCGAGGCCATGGGAAGGCCATGCCGTGCCAAGGTACGGGGAGGGAAAGGGGCCCGAGGCCGTGGGAAGCCTGGGGACCTGCTCCACTTGCTCCCTGGGGCTGGTCCAAGCCCTCCCACCCTGGGCAGACCACAGCTCTGTTAGCACAAAGAGTGAGGCCTGCTGGGAACCCTGAACCCCACAGGAAACCCCAACCCCTCCACAGCCAAAAAGCAACAACTTTCTCCTGGTTCTGCTTCAGTTTGTTACTATCAATGTCTGGAGTCCCCAGTGACTCTCAGGAAAGGACAGAAACAAATGGCACAGATCCTTTGCTGTAGCTTGGCATAACTGATGCCATCTTGAGCCCTGAATTTAACTAGTGCCCTGTATTTGATCCAGGAGATTGGAAAATTATGCAGGGTACAAGTCTCATGAGAAAGCAGAATGAGCTGTACCCACAGGAGAAAAATTAACCTGCTCAACAGAAGCAGCAGGATACAGGTGTCAACCAAAAATTAACGTAAGAGTCTAGCTAAACTGTTTCCAACAGGATGTCTTTTTGGGGTTCTCTGTTTAAAAAGCTCTGTAACTTTCCAGTGCAGGGCCACTCAGTGAGGCTCTGAAACAGGGGTCCACGCAAGTGGTCACTGAGCTCAGCTAATTAAATTCCGAATTTATCAATTTGGCTGCTTGGATTCCTATATTGTTCAGGAATCCACTTCACTTATAAACTGAAGAACAGACACCTAAGTGAGTAGGTACAGCCCTTCTAGGCCAGGGTGTGCAGATGCCTACAGAACAGTGAAGCCCAAGTCCTTTTCCTACAATTAGGGTATGTCTGTGATACCCAGCAGTTACAGTCTTTGTGGGAAACTGGTACATTTATGCTGTATCTTGACCATTTCTGATCTCCCAACCTCCCTTCCTTCCCTTCCCCATTTCCAACAAGTCAGCCTTCCTGTTTCATATCATCTCTCCTTTACTTTGTTCTGTAAATTATATTCTGAGTTTCTCATAGAAACAAAACTCTGTGACATTTAACCTTTTTGTCTGATTTATTTCACTTTCACTCCAAATTCACCTACTTTGATCTCAGAATCTGTTCATTTTGGTCCCAACCTCTATTCATTTTCCCTACAAATGACTCAAATTCATCCTTCTTTATGCTTGAGTAATACTCCATTGTATATATATACACCATAATTTATTCATTCATCTACTGATGGGTACCTAGGCTGTGTTAACAAATATGCTATTGTGAATTGTACTGCTATAAAAACATGAGTGTGGTCATATCACTGTACTATGATGACTTTAACACTTTTGGGAAGAGACTTCTGGGAGTGATAGCTGGGTCAGATGAAATTTCTGCACTTAGTTGGCTGAGGGATCTCCATACTGATTTCCCTAGTGGTTTTGTGAGTTTGCATTCCCATTAACAGTGAAAAAGGATTTTAGCATTTGTTATTTACAGAGTCTGTGGTAATAGCTGTTCTTCTTTTTTTGTTTCAGTTTTTATTTTTATTAATACATGTTTGTAGTACATGATGCCCACATGCCTTGCTTGGAGTTGGCATATGTACACAATTCATCTTCTTTCCTTCTGCATCTCCTTCCCCTCCTTTCATCTCTTCCTTCCTCCATCTCGTGGTCCCCTTCCCACTGGCAAAAGATCTATCTCCATGCTTTCTTTTTTTTTGGTGCCAGGGATCGAACTCATGACTTCACATTTGCCAAGCAGGCACTTTCACCACTGAGCTAAACCTCCAGCCCCTCTCCATGCTTTCTATTATCTTTCTTTTAACTTGTTCTTTACTTATATTTTTTATTTCTCAGAGAGAAGAAACCATGCAATCTCAGAGAGAAGAAACCAAGCGTATGTGTCTGATGTGTTTCCCTTAACATCACAGTCTCAAAGTGCATCCATTTTCCTACAAATACACCAGGTCTCTCTTTTCTGGTAGAATAGTACTTACTCCATTGTGCATAAATACCACATTTTCTTAATCCATTAACCTGCTGATGGCCTTTTCCAAAATTTGGATGATATGAATTTATTCCATTATAAGCACAGATATGCATTCTCACTGGAGTAACATAGAATCTCAGAGTTGTTTTAGTTTGCATCACCCTAGTAGCTAAAAAACCTGGTCATTTTTTTCATGTATTATTGGCCATTTGTATTTCTTTTGAAAAGTATCTATTCATTTCAGTTGCCCATTTTTTGTTAAATCTTTTGTGTACTCTTTTTTTTTAGTTCTTTATATATTTTAGCTATTAGTCATGTATTATAGTAGTATCTCACAAGTTATTCTCATTCTGTAGATTGTCTCTTCACTTTGTTGTTTCCTTTGCTATGCAGGGCTTTAGAGTTTGGTATAATCCTATTTGTTGACAGATATAACATGAGATACACAAATGTGCTAGGAATGACAAGATTGGCTCATGATGGTCAGCCTCAGAGTCCGATGAGGGAGTGTATAGAGGGTGTCTGCATGCTGGAGGCTGAAGGGTCCAGCTCCTGGTCTGGTATTCACTGCAGTGTCCAGTGCAAGTCCATATCAGGAGGCCCATGGGTCTGCAACAGAAGGCTGAAGGACCCAAGGCTGAACGCAAAGACTGGAGTTCCTCTGAAGAATGAAAACCAGTCTGTCCTTCCTCGTTTCCCTTTTATACTGCCCAGGCAGCCACCCGCCCTAGTGTGGGTCCTCAGCACCCTAGGGTGTAGAAATGCTGAGCTGACTTAGGCAAGCTTTAAACCTTCTCAAATTAATCAATCACCCATTACATTGGTGTTATCTTTTGTGCACTTTTGGATATGATCAGAAGGCCCCTGCCTATGGATGGCTGTGTCTTCAAGAAATTTACCCATTTTATTTTCCGGCAGATTCAGTGTTTCCGTTCTTACATCTAGGTCCTTGATCCATTTTCATTTCAGTACAGGATAAAATATGGTTCTAGATTCATTCTTCTGTGGTGGATAACCAGTTTTCCCAGTGCTGTTTGTCAAAGTTTAATTTCTTTCATTGTTATTAATTCTGTTGCTTAATGCCACGAAGCCAGCCTGTGAAGGCCGCCCGCTACCTACATAGCACTGCGAGGGACTAAAACTTAGCAATGAACAAAAGATGAGGTTTATTTTCATCTTGACAGGGAAAAAAACACAAAAGCCAATTATTATCATGCGGTGTGTAAACTATAATATTGTATATGCTGCAAGCACAAAAAAGAGTATCAATTTTTTAAAAGTTAGGATCTTAAAGTTCTTATAGGAGGTGACAGCTGAGGCGCTTTTGAAGAATAAATGAAATTTAGCTGGTAATTCCTGTAAAGGCCATGAGTCCAAAGGTAGAGGGTGTGGAGCAGCTTGGTGTGCTGGGAACGTCGATAGCCTGGTGGGGCTGGAGCAAAGGTGGGCAGTGGGAGGCCCTGTCCCGGCTACACGTGTGTGCCATCCGCCCACCTGCGGGCTGCGCACTATTTTTGAGAGATGAGTGTTACAGTTCTCTGAGTTGTGTGATCTTGGTACAAATCGAAATTGTGATTCTACTAACCCCATAGTTGTCCTCTCCTGTCACTCCTGGTCACTAGCAGCTCTGTCACACAAACTGAATCCAGTTCTCTGCCATCATAACTTTTGCCCACCCTGCTTGGAAACGCTTAAAAAGAAAACTGAAGCAGGAGATTCAAATGAATTTTTTGAAAATCTAATTACTAGCAGGGCTTTATTGTTAAAAATACAAATTATGTTGTTTCCTCATTTACCCCTGTCATCCCCTTCCATGCTCCGGTCACAGATAGGCCTGTTAGTATGTACCAAAAAGTAGTTCTGTCTTCTTGTATATAGTTTTGGGGTACTGGGTTGTGTTTTATGACTGTCCGTAGGCAGCTGGCAGAGAAGCTCGCCTATAAAGGGTTGACGAGCAGAGCCATCCGTCCATCAGCCCATCTGATGGCTGCACTGACGGTAAGGGTGGGAGCAGATGCTAAGCAGAGCAGCCAACTGAAGCAAAGGAAAATACTGCACATTTTCTGCAATCTTAAAGACATAAGAGCCTGTCTGTGGTTAACATTCAGCACAGTTACTTCAAACATTGTGTGCATGATCACACAATATCCAAATACCGGCTAGGGAAATTAAGGCACATCCCTTCTTCCTCATGTCTGTGGCCAGAACTGCATCACATGCCCAGTCCTGAGGCAATGGGCAGCTGCAGGAATTGGAGTCACTGTGACTGGCTCAGCCATCGGCTCATAGAGAGCCATCTTCCCAGAGGGCCCGGGAGGGTCTCAGTGTCACCAGATGCTAAGGTCTGCATCCCACATAACGAAGAATGCAGTCGGGGACAGTGGAGAAGGTGAAAACAAACCTACTTAAAACAGCAAGGAATTGGAGCTCTCACGAGCTAGGAGAGGGTCCTGAGCAAAATACCCACAAGGGCTCTTTAAATAGATTTGGAAGGGACCTTGGACCATGGTGCAAGCAGTATGATCTCCACCCTACAGGAGACCGTGTATATTCTTAGGGTCCTATCTATGTATTATCCATGCAGTGCCCATGCAGACCTCATGAGCCCGTGAGCCAGTGGCCGGCCTGATCACACTCTGAGGAGGGCCCTGATAGCTGAAGGACACCTGGAAGATGTCTTTGTAAGCTCTCTGGAGTGTCATCACTCAGCGGACTTCATTTTGGGCTTCCTGACTCCATCTTGAGGCCACTGTCCTTATTCAAGACAGAATACTAACTCGGTCTAATTAATCCTGCTACACCAGCTTCCTGCAGAAACAGGAAGAAAATGAGATTCCGAAGCAAGGAATTAGAAGATGGGGAAACATAAGTAAGATCTTTTATTAAACAAGCAACCAATATTGTCCACAATAGCCAAAGAGCTAATTAACTCCTTAAACTTCCAAAGAGTCAGATGAACTGCAGATCCGACATTTCTACAAAAAAGAAACAGTTGTGTTTACTTTTTTAGAAGGGAAAAATAAATTACACTTTGACCAAAAAAAATTATGAGGAAGATAAACTAAAGTAAGATCATAAAACATTCTAAGTCCTATGATCTTTGAGTGGAAAACAAAAATACTGTCTCCCACTATGGCAGATTTTCTTCCCAAAATAAATAGTAGAATTTCAGTGTCGCATCAGACAGTAAGTCAAAGTTCCTCCATGTTTTTCTTTGTTTGACATTAAAGATTGAAAAGTGATCATATTTAACATAAATAACAATAGACTTAAATAAAAACAACCAGAGACTCAACCTTAGCTACAGCCTTAACAATTACATGTGTTATGTCTGTAATATATTTCAGCTAGAAACATGCAGGCTTTTACCAAATCTTTGAGGATAACGTTCATTAATCTGTTAATTTATTCAAAAGTTATTTTGGTGGGCAGAATAATTTAGTTCTAACCACAAGTTAATACACTTTCTGGAATTCAGTGCCTGTCACACATTTAATGTTAATACCATGTTGCAAAATTTAAAAGTTTATTACCATAAAGTATTTCAAGCTATACATTTTTAAAATTAATCTCAAACTAAATTGAAGATTACAGCCATTAAGTATAACCGTTAAAAGTAGAATATTGGGCCCAACAAGCACCACCAGTTGCCTAGCAACCATGGTACCTGCACTTGCTGGAAGTCTATCCTAAACACAGATATAAAATCGGTGATGAATACATATTCATCTCAAATCTCTATTTACTAGAGAAAATGCATTCTTTCTGTTATTAATGACTCTATGTGTGCTATTCAAGGGAGCCAAATTCCGATGGGAGCGTTGGGGAGGCGGTGTATGAGGGATCCCCACATGCGAGCCCTCACAATGCTGCCTAAGCAGCAATGTCAATTGCTGGTCATTACACTAAAACTGAAATTCATGTCAAGTGACCAGCTCAGGCCACTGTTTTCTAAAAAGTCATGCAGAAAGCAGACTTTGCTTCCCCTGCATTCTAATTTCCAAAAGAATATAAGATTAAATTATGATTGCCTTGGGCTCTGCCAGGGCTCTCCTAGTCTTTAAAACGCCCGAAGTAGGCCCCACAGTCAAAAAAATGTCATCTCTCGTCCCATTTTCTGCTGTCGGAGTCTCTCGGAACAAATCAGCTTTCTAATTCTGCATACGTCCCCCAGTCTGTGCGCTTGCATGACCGGAGGCTCGGCTGCCGCAGTGGCCCAGGAGCCCTCAGCAGCTCTGTGGCCGGCGCTGCCAGCTCCGCCTGGCTGCCTGGCCCCTCCTGGGCCCGCGGAGCTGGCAAGCTAATATGCTAATAGAATTCATTAGCCCCAGCTCTGACCGACAGTTAAAACAGGACTCCACATCCCGCTCCAGCGCTGCCGAGCCATTGCGCCCTTTCAGGAGGCGCAGCTAATTCAAAGGAGATGATGACAGGGTTTGCAATCAGGGAACATTAGAGTAGCGGGCAGTCGAGAGGCTGAACATGGTAGGCAGACAATTCTGCCAGCAACCCTGATTTGCTTTCTGGCATCACTGCCGAGGCTGGCACAGAAAAAAACCGGGAGTAATGGGATAAACTGAAATACCGGGCACTGAGACTGGTCTTTGAAGTAATTATTCTCTAGGGTAACAAGGGACAAGATGGAAATGCTTTCAGGGACAGGCTGTGGACACCCGGGGGATCCAGTTTCCATTACAGCACGGTGCTGTGCTGAGGGACTGTCCCTCCACTCGGACTGCATAGGCTGTCTGAAGGGAGGGGACACGGGAAGAGTTTAGGAAAGGGCACAAAGCTGCAGAAAGGTAGGAGCAAGACACGGTGCCCATCAGAGACCCCCAGGGATCAGGAGGTAAGCAGGGGCCCTCAGAATCCCTGCCAGGAGCTGTGATGACTTGGGTGACTTGGGTCATTTAGTCCACATCCACTGTACTGGGAGAAGAATGAAGAGAGGACAAGGCGGAGGGCACAGCTGTCCACAAGGCCCCGAGAGGAGCAGAGTCCCTTAAGATGCTGGTCCAAAACAGCTAAGCCTTTGGCGTTTCCCCCTGGGGCTCTCAGTCGTGTCAGGCTGAGGTCTTGAGTGCCGTGATTAAGAGAGCACTTTCTGGAAGCACAAGCCTCTAAGCTCTGAATATAGCCAGGCTCACCCAGCAATTCTTTACGGAGGAGCAGGCCCAAGGCTAAAGCTGAGACAGAAATGAATCATTTCTTATTCTGCAGTGAATACAATTTCTTCGGAATCGAGTTGGAGGTCAATAGCTAAACAAACTGGGAAGCAAGCCTTTTACAAACTAGGAGAGCTACTCCCCACGCAGGAACCCAGAGCTCTTGCACTTTTTCTTTTTTAATCTTTACAAGAGAAAATATTACCCAGCTGAAAATAAACACCATGCCAGGACTATGGAATCGACAACTGAGAACATGTACAAATCATCCCCTTTGCTCTGCTTGGTTTAAAAGTGGGAACCAAAGTAAATAACTGATCGCATTCCTCTCCCGACCCCTCCCCCAGGATGCGACGCTGCAATGCTAGACAAGCTGTGTAGCTCAGTGGGGGCCTTTTTTGATTTCTGCGTGTAACAAAGCCACCCCCCCCCCAGCATATTCACCAACTCTATTTCTCTTGTATTTTCTCTGAAGGTCTCCCCAGCTCCTTCTCTCCCTCTTTATACTTGGCAGTGCACCCCAACCATTTCTACAAATTCAACCATGTCGGTAGCAATACCTCCTATCTAGTCCAGTAATTTCAACTATTACCACGACGGCAGCTCTGTTATCTATAAACCGAGGGCTCAGGTTTTCACTGGTCTGGTGGAAGATGCTAATGATGTACACGGAGCTGGCAAGCAACATGCCTTGACTCACAGCCACCAACTCAAATTCCACTTGTCCAAACACCTCCTTCTATGTTCCCAGCTCCACAAATAACATCATTATCTCATTATTCATTCAGTGCCAAACCTGAGAGTCATCCTCTTCTCTCCTGCATCCAATTTGGTGTGAACTTTGTAGATTAATTTCTCATGTCTCTTGCATTGATTCTGCTTGCTATTTTTCTAACATAGGAACCACATCATGAATGAAGTAGTATGTTGCAGACAAACTGCAATTTATATCACTGGAAACAGGCAATGAACACACCTACTGAACCACCACGTGGCCTGCTGACTTTCATTCATTCCTGACTCTTTGCTGTGTCTTCAGTTTGTGTCCAGTCTGTTCCAAATCTTGTGCCTAATCAACCACCTTATTTATATTTGCTACCTGCAGATAGTATCCTAATATTATATCCAGATAGTATCTCCAATGCTAGTATCTTAAATTTTCCCTTTAAAAATTTTCTACAGTGTTGCAAGAACCGCATAGGAGGACTTTGCTATATGCATTAATAAAAGATTAGCTTGAGAAAACCATGGTATGGCCTTACAATACTTGCTATCATGAATCTATGTAATGGTTCAATAATGGTTAATCTGCTCCCAAAGACCTCTTGTGGCATGGCTGGAAATAATCCAGTTTTTCCTTTTCTCACACATATTCTAATGTCCCAGCCATTCAATATTGCTTTTTCTTGCCCAAGAAATAATTCACTTTTAAAAAACAACCTCTTTTGTTTAGAATGCATTACAATCCTAACTATAAACATCTTCCTGTCACATCCTACCAATCCTAGGCTTGCCCAAGTGTGATGTCTTTCCACAGGCATTTCCAGGGTCTTCGCACAGGTAAATAAATAACTCAACTGTCCTGATAAATGTGAGTAGTTAATATTCCTAATTCCTAATATTCCAGGCTGCTTTCTCTTGGAAAGTATGATGACAAGACTCATGGCTGTGAAGATTACTTTGTGGAACATACCACCTGCAGCTAGGAGTATTGAGTCTTCCCTATAATATAAATTAAAAGTTGATGTCTTCATAATTAGGTTAGCAAACAAATTCAGTTGACTGGGAAAGGTAATATGCAGAGTTAATTCATTTCAAGTTCTTCAGAGGGACTCAGTGTGGTGCTGCCTCATGGCTTCGACATCTATCCACAGTCTTGAGGTAAGGCCTAGCTGGAAAAGTGTGTGCCACAATTTCCCTCGCTCCTCCCATCTCCACTTGGGATGTGAAGAAATCCACCCACGTCCCTTGAGCTATCCTCAGTGATATTCACAAGACTCCTGGCTAATCCAAGGGGGTTAACAGTTAGAAATACTTTGCACCTAGAAGAGGCCAGGGGCAGCGTAAGGCTCCACAGGTACATTTCTTGGTTCAAACTCCCAACACACATCCTGGAGTGGGTGGAAGGCGCTCCTGCCAGGAAGCCCTGATACCATGAGCACTGCTGTAGGTGTGAGTGTACCATGTCACTTGGCTATTTTGTGGAAGAAAAGAAGAAATGTTTTCAGAATTTCTAATATAGACCATGCTGATAACCACATCACCTACACTACAGGGTTATGAAAACAAAGATGCTAACAAATATGACAAAGCTCTATGAGGAAGTAAAAACCTCTAAATATGATAGTTCAGGTAACACAAACCTGCCTGACTACCCAAGATGGAGTATCTTGTGGTTGATAATTTTTCTTTTGTGTCTGCCATCCTAGACTCATCTCTGTTCCTCCTCTTTCGGATGGTACTCGCACAACGTAATAGCCTGGAAAAAGATATTTTCCGTCTTCACTTTCTGTATCTGTCACGTTAACTGGGCATTTTCATGTCTCCACTTTAGCCAGAGTTACATAGAAGCAATCTCATGTCGTGTGTGTGTGTGTGTGTGTGTGTGTGTAAGCAGTTGAAAGGCATTCACAGACAGCATAATTAGCATCATAGAATTTTAGAGCTGGAAGAGACCATAGAGATCATAATTGAGAGTAAAGTTTATTTGGGAGATATAATTTGATTTTTCCCTGTTGTGGGTTAAATGACCAGCACAATCTGCTCCAGATTGTTGTGCCCCTTTCTTAAAAATAAATTAACTAATATCTTCCAGGGAGGGGAATTACTTTCTCTTTGCACCTACTTTCAATGGCAGTACCTGGTACCCTTTAGAATATTTTTTAGTCTCTTGCTGCCAAGCCAATCAGAAACCTAGCTTGGCACCCTCACTTCCTGGCACATATTCTAATTAAAATACATCCTTTTTTTCCAAATGGTCTCAGGATAAATGAAGCAAACAGCCACATGAAGAAACACCATAATGAACAACTTCAGTGACAAAGGAGGGGCATATTAAGATGAAAGAAGATCTTCTTGTGCATTCCTTGACAAAATCATTGTAAAAGCAATTGCATCCTTCAAGTGTGGTTTTAATGCCAGATAAATACAATTAGCACTAAGATGATATGGTTACAATCGTAGGGAGAAAGAGAATAAGATGTGAATCCTGACCCCAGCTCTGTAAGTGGTGTGGACATGTATTAAATGTAGCACTCTAGAAGGAAGCAATTTGGAAATGCTTTTTGAAGTATGAATCAGCAAAGTTTTTCTGATCACCCTGTATTGAATAGATCTATATTCAGTTCTTATCTGCCTACCGTCTTATAAACCCTGGATGTCAAGAAACAACAACTTGTTTGGGTGCTGGTTTTTATAGACAGCAGGGCCAATTATCACATATCTCAGTCACTTTCTCATCACAGAGATGCAATCTCCAACACCCAAGCCCAAAGGAGGAGAGTTTTCTTCGGGCCCAGTTTGTCAAGCCTTTCCTCCACAGCAGGCTGGTGGTGGGGAAGAAGCAGTGTGACACAGGACATGGCAGGGAAGAGCTCCTCGGGTCATGGGGAAGAGGAAACTGGGGCCACTGAAGGGAGGAACCAGGAAGAGCATCTACCTTCCTAGGCCACACCCCCACTATTCCACCTCCTCTAATCAAGCCTCACTTCTCAAAATCATACTCAGTTCCAAAGCCCCACAATCCAAACACCCCCCAAAACCCCACCTTTGAGAACATGAGGTTCTGAGGGTTCATCCAGATATAAGTCATAGCATCAAACATGGTATCTTGCACGTAAAAGATGTTTCATATGGAGAAAGGACACAAATATCATATAATGATGATGTGATTTAATGAGTAAAATAATATCTTAAAGGAAAAAGCATTAATCACAAATGGGCTGTAAACACTCTAATAGGTTAGAGTTGCTGAACTGCATTCTAATGTGACACACAAAATGCTTTCTGTTTTCAGTAAAGAAAAAGGCTGTTAATCTAAGGCGCTGCTCTTCCTATTTTCAGAGGAATAACATTTCAAAATACTGTCACCTTTCAGAGTCTCGTTTCAGATAGGGCAGGCTATAGTGCACCCACACTAGGATGGGGATTATAAGGGCCATTCATCTGCAAGCTTCAGGATAGAAACTGATCGCCAGCTGGGGTCAGGAAGAAATTATGGAGACTCCTAAAAGCTTCCTCCAGAGCACACCGCGGTGCTCACTGCTGGAGCCACCAGCCCAGTGCTGAAATGGAGCTCAACTGTTATTTTTTTTATTGAGTAGCAGTTCTTAGGGTTTTCAAAATGAGAGGAGAGCACAAAGAAATCTGCTCAAATGGCCCCAGCAGCTCCCGTGTTCTGGCTTCCAAACAAAACATCAGCAATGCATGACAGACGTTGAAAAAGCAGGGCCACCATTGATGTGAAATTCAAAGCATTGCTTCCTAGGTGAGGGACCATGATGTTTCACTGGAGGACCAGGAAAATAACACAACTTTCTCTGGAGAAAGTATGCAGCATGAAAAGGCAAATATGTTATCTGTATGGCCCATAGCTGTATCACCATCACTTTTCTTATTGAAAAGCTGCTTGGGAAGTAAATACTCCATTCAAACATAGAGATTTTCCATCCAGGCCAATAATTTCATTAAAGTAAAATGACTTAGAGAGATCATTCCACCTGGGAAAACACGCTATACAAGAGGAGACCCGAAGTCCTCTCAAGGACACAATGCCTTCATTGCTGGCGGCAAATGCAGGTGGTGAAGCACCAGGGTTTATTTACAGAAGAAAACAACACCTGGATTCCCAGGGATCCTGGAAGCCACATTCAAATCAAGCCTTGCTCTTTAGCTGTCCTCTGGGCTCCTTGGTGGAGACCTCCTTCGTGATGCAAATAGAGACGAAGCTGCCTGAAATCGGCTTTAGCAAAAGCCACTGAGTTCCTTAACTCCATCCAAGCTGTCTGCTCCTACAGGGAGCAGCTGGACATTTTATGCTGTGCCCAGAGTCAAAAGTTCATTCCATCTTGGGGATATTGGCATCCGGGCACCTGAAGAGAACAGCACCGCGGTGTGCACAGTGAAGACATTTTGCCAGAGCCTCGCTCTGGTGCCTGGGCCGTCAGTGGGGATGCTGGGAAGGGAATGTGAGCCAGAGGAGGCAGCCTGTTGTCACACTGATGGTGCTCTCAGATGGTAATGAGAATCCAGTGTACACGAGGTGACGCTGTGAACGTTAGGTGCTACCTCACTCTGGAAAGCAAAGATGAACACATCTCACTTCAGCACGGCTCTCCTGGAAACTGCAAGCTCATTGGCATAATAAATGTTTGTGGAGTGCTTTCTCCACGTGTAGGTGATAGAAATACAATGGTGAGCAAGGCTTGGCTCTTATCCCTAGAGTGCTGAAGTAAAGAATTCACCAAATAGACTCTTCTTCCAACTTTTTCCTAGCTCTCAAACTTTTGGAAGCAAATAGGAGGAAATGTTATTGAGACCACGTTTGCCTCTATCAGTTTGTGCCTGGCAGAGGAGTCAGGGCAGGGGTGGGAAACAGGATCCACATAATGAGTGGGAAAGGAGAAGGGGTGGGAGAGAGACGTGGGTGGAAGAGTTGGTACATTGTTGAGCAGAACTCGTTGGTAAGTTGTAAAGGGAGGTTCAGAAGAGCTCATGGGTAGAGCCTGGAGAAAGCTGGATTGCTTGGCTATGTGACTAAATGAAAATATTATTTTTCATTTTGTAATGGCTCAAAAGCAACCCAGAGAGGAAGGAGAGAGGAGGCCAAAAACCATAACGAGCTTCCGGAGCTCACATTGGGGGAAATGGCTGAAGGACTTTTTAAAGGACCCAAGGTTCCATTTTCAGTTCTCTGCCTCTGAAATGTCATACGACTTCTCTCCCAATTACTTATTTCTTCAGTCAAATGCTCCCACACGCAGCTGCTGCCCAGAGTGATATTGTGAGACGGCAAGGGAAAGAATGGTGGTGGAGAAATGCAGGCCTGTGGAGCAGAATCCACAGCAGTGCTAAAGGAAAAAGCCACAAGACACAAGATAAACAATAAAAGCCCAGTGTCAGGAAAAACATCAGGCCCAAGATGATGAGATGAAGCAGAGCTCCCTAGACGTCTGCAAAACTCCGCCGGCGGGTATTGGATTTCCCTCAGGATGCGGTGGAGGTTCTCAGTAGCAGCAGGTGATAGCTGGATCGCACTTGTGAAGGGCAGGCCCCAGTCTTTGTGTCTCACATAATGGCTCTGCAGGCACTAGCACAAACCTCCCAGGAAGAACTTAGGGCTGTTGGCTGAATAATTTATAATGGTGAGATGAAATCTCAGTGCCTAACTGCCAGGCAGGGAATCAGGGACTCCCCTGGGGACTTCAAGTCTGAAACACAGGAATTGCTCTGTTTGAATGGGACAAATAAGTGCCCTAGGACCACGGTTTGGAGGGCTTTTTCTTGGACATTCTTTCTTTACCAGTCAGGTCCAGATTGTGATTCCCATTATTAAAGTAGACATAGGACAACAGATCCCAAAGCAATCACTTTGTACTCACTTCCTTTGACCCAGTGCAGAGAAAATTCTCCTTCATCTTTTCAAAAGGTTTTAAGCGTATTGGTAGATGCTTACCCATCCTTGTGGAATTTGAAAAAAGCAAACACCACACTAGTAATTCTTTGGGTTTTAATAGGTGTTGAGGACAGAGCCATAACACCAGAAGGAATAAGTAAACGAATAAATATTTTTTAAAATTAGGCAAATTTACTATCATCATTTCTGTCTTGGAGAGATGACTCCTGGCATTGATCTACTGAGCACATGCTATGGCTGACAGAGAGGATAAAAATGGAACTGAGATAAAAGTAATGAAAAATACAAGTACAGGGAAAACCATGACATAGAATGGTAAGTACAAAATTGGAGGAGCCCAGTGTGCAGACAGTCCCTAAACAAGGGGCCATCTCAGCAGTAAGTCAAGACCTAAAGGAACAATAGAGTTAGCTGGCAAAGAGGTAGTTGTGGGTCTCAAGAATGTTCTAGAAAGAAGGAAAAGCACTCAGTGAAGCAAAAACCAAGCGTCGATATGAGGTCATTTCATTAACAAGGCAGGTGCAACCATATTTCTTCTTTTGCTTTTCAATCTAGCAATTTTTTGCAAAAAGATAATTGAAAGAAAAATCTGTGTTAGACTTCCTTGCCTTAAACATGCTTGATAATTCTGAATTGTTTTCATTTTGAATTCACAAAGGTGGGGGTGTCTCACTGCTCTTCACCGTGCTGAGTGCCCGTGGAGACGTGGGTAAGGGGTGATGCTTCCCAGTTAGGAACGGCATTGTTCCAAGTGCTTTATCATCATTGGCTCATGCAGTCCTCACAGAAATCCCACTGCCACCCCCGCTGATAGACTGGAAAAGTGAGACCAAATAGTGCAGTAGTCTGCTTGCGGTCTTGGCATTACCAGGTGACGAGGCTGGTGTTTGAATCGTCTCCACCCGGGTCTGTGCTCCTAACATGTACTCTGCACCCAGGGGCTGCAGAAGCGAAGTCTATGTACACTGCTACAGTGGGCTCAGGAGGAGAGTGAGAGGAGCTCGCCAGAGCCCTGATGAGCCTGTCAAGAGGACTGGGCTTCTCTAAAGAGGAAGGTTCCGGAGCACAGAGTGACACAGTCCGATTTCCTCATACCAAGATCTCTCTGGCTTTGGTGAAAACCAGTGAAGGTAGAAAGAACAAGGCCAGGCTCAGCAGGACGAGGGTGTGAGAGAGATCACTGGGGTAAGGAGGGGGCTGCTGCCCAGATGGGCCTGGGAGGAGGAGGGGTGGGAGGCATGGACTCGAGGAAGGTGGAGGCAGAACAAGGAGAAGAGGAGGTCAGTTTTGAGTAACTGCTGCTCTGTCAAAGTCACCACGGAGTGAGAGGCGGGGCCCAGGAGCAGAGCCTTGGAGAGAGGCCTCTCGCCTCTGCCAGCCACTCGGTGGCCATTGTGCAGTGCAGGCTTCAGGGTCTGCCCGCTTTTAGCAGGGGACTTGCACATCCTGCTCTTTTATTGTCTTTTTTGCAATTTTTATTTTTAATGAGGGAGCGTCTGTAGCACATACTGATCGCATTCCTTGTGTGGTGTTGGTACAGGTAAGCTGCTCATCTTAATTCCTGTTTATCCCCTCCCCCTGGGCACCCCTCCTGCTCATGGTCCTCTCCCCATCTGAGAGAGCCCCACCTCCGTACTTCCTATTATCTGTCCCTTATTTTGCTCTTTATGTATATTTTGGGTTTCTTCTATAACAGACACCATGCAATATTTAAGCTTGTGACCTGATATATTTCACTTAACATTAAAGACAGAACTATGCTAGATAGAATAGAATTGTAGGCATAAACAATAGAGTATGTCAGGAAAAACAATCAAGAAATCATTCCAATATAATACATCTTTTCAGTTGGAATGGTAAGCTATTTCTCTCTAGGATGGATTTTAGAATCTTCTAGAATACATATTTTGGTCTATTTTTATATTCACCTTGAACTTTGAGGTCTCTGTGATATCTGTGTAAAGAAATCTGTCACATTAATAGAGCCCAGCACTGCAGATTTTTTTCCTCTCCTGTATTCTTTAAGAGAACACTACAATTTTCAGAATGGAGTCAAATTTGTAGTACAAATTTCTTCTTCATTCCTTGACAAAAAAATATGCTCATCAAAAACATAGTACACCGTGTTGCTTAGATACCCCTTTCTGAGATGCCAAGTATTAAATTCTACTCAGGATGAAATATTAAAATGTTTTTTTTTTCTGAAGAACTGACGTACTGCTAATGAGAATTACGCAGTGTATTAGACCCCTCTTTCACCCGGCCTGCAGAGGAATCCTCCGACTCTTTCAGAGCCCCCACACTGACCTTCATCGTGGGCACCTGTTGCCCATTCCTGTGCCTGTCCTATGTGTCTCTTCTATTCTCTTAGCCCAAAGGAAGTGTCCCTTCTAAAACACCCTTGTGAGATGTGTGATATAAATCCATCAGTCAATCAAAAGACCGACTTAATCTCGTGAGTGGGTGAATGCCAATGGGTTCTCCATGAACATCTAAGTCTTTCCAGGGTCTTTGTGATAAACACTAAATCTGTATAAACCAAATGTCTGGTTTCGTCTTAAAACCCTGAGCCTACCTTGGAAGAAAGAAACACTCTCCTGAACACTTCTACTACTGTAGGTTGAGTTGTGCACACTGCTACGAAGCAGCATCCCAAGCTCTTGTTCGACATCAAAACAACGTGCAAAGAAAGCAAACGAGACTATGACGCCTCTGACTTTCAGACAATTTAGAGGCCAATTTTTCACCATGTCTTTTGATGCCCATTTGACCTGGGTGTCTCCCGGAAGGTGGCCTTCCAACTTCTGCAGACATCACTGCCCCTCTGTTTTCTCTTCTCAGTGACTTTTATTCTTGCAAGTGATTTGTTTTCCTCAGTTTAGACCATCGATGCCACATGCTCTTCTCCCGGAGCCAGCTTGTGATGCTCAGAGCCGACACACATCTGGTACCTTTACAATGAGCATCTGCAGGGCCCAAAATAATTAGCATGTTGCTTTACAACACATCCTGCTTTGCATTTATACCGCACCCCAAATCAAGGGACTTTAAGACCCCCAACTACTTAACCTACCTGATACAGCTGTCTCGCCCAGTATTGCAGAAAGAGCCACAGAAAGAGCTGAAGAAGTTCTATTCAGATTTACCCTAGAAAATGGCTGAAAGGGAAATTAGGCAAATGAGACTGGATTAGGAACACCTGGAGATGAGGCTGGGGGCTGCCTGTCTAACCCCAGCTGTCCGCAGAGAACTCCTGAGTTCTAACGAAAGCCGTCAGTGCCACATACAGCTGGCCTCCACCCTGTCCTGCAAGCAGTGGCCTCTCAGTGGCCTGCTGGACCTCTCCGTGAGAGTGTCAATACCGCAAAAACTACTTGCAAGAAAGACAGTAAAGATCAGCTATCCCGTTAGCCTAGCGTCCCCCTCACACTGGATCGCACAGGTACCTTAAAATCTCTACCCCCTCGTTTCCCTGATAAAACACACAGAGAGCTTAAGAAGAAATTTTTATGAATGATTCCTAGAAATTATAATTATGCTATTTTGTCTTTGTAAAAGTCTAAGTCCCCTCTCTTTCCCTAATACCGAGGAATGGAAAAAGAGGACACACAAACTTGGTCCTGAACAGCCCAGAGGGCGTTGAGTAACTGGCTTCCTGTGGGCGCAGGAACCAGTCCCTTCGGGGCTGACATTGGAGCAGCAGATCCAGCAGGCATCTGTAATCTCACCAGCTTTTCCAGGAGGGGAGCTCTGCTGTGATGCATTTTAGAAATTTCACTATGTTCATATAGTGATTTGCATTGTGCAGTTTAGAGTAAGTGAGTTGTTCCAACATCACTTTTCCCCAATTGGTTTAGGTTATGCCTATATCAGTTAAAAATTTCCATTTTTTGAAGCCTATTTCTGAACTTCCTGAGTGTTCCTGGCACGTGTCTCATTACACACGGGTAGCACACAGCATTAAATCCCGGAGCTGTGTGATAGGTTTAATATCTGGTCGTCTCACTCCCCCTTCCAATGTTCATTTTAGAATTTTACTAGCTATTAATATTTATCGTTCCGTGTATTCTTCTGCATCAGCATAAATATTTCAGAGAAAAATATTGATCTTTTTATTGGGATGCCAATATATAAATTAGCTTAGGGAGAATATCTTTATCAAATATTCCTATCCAAAATATGATATATCTTTCAATTTGTTCAGCAGTTTTTTGGTGCCTTTCTAGAGTGCTCTAAACTTTTCTTTTTTATGTATAGTATGCACATATTTTAGTAAGTTTATCCTTAGGTATTTTACCCTTTATGTTGCTGTATATGAGATCTCTTCAAGTAGATCCTAGTTGTTATCTGTAGATGAAAGTTATAGATTTTTTTAAATATAAAATTGTTACCATACTACTTTATTTAACCTCTGATTATTTTAATGTTTTTCACTTTATTCCCTTGAGTTTTGCAGGTATATAAGTATATCATCTACAAAAAATACATTTTTCTGCATTCTTTGAAACTGACGTACTTCTATTCTCTTTTTTTAGTGTAATTGCATAGACTGTTTTCAGGTACAATGTTAAATCACAGTGTAGATCAAAAGAATGGGTGTCTTACTTTTATTTCTAGAAGGTTGCCATATAGAAAAAAATACAGTCCATAGCTTATACAGTGTATGTTACAGGAGGATAAATTCCAAATCAAAAGTTTCCAAGTAGATAATCAAATTGTAGGAAAGAAGATGGGAGAATTCCTTAGTGAACTTTGTTTCAAGAAATTGTTCCAAATATTATTCAAATTCCAGAAACCATAGTGGACTAATAATTTTGATTAATGTTTAAAAAGACTTTTACATGGTAATAATGAAATAAAACTAAAGCCAAAACCCCCAAATTTTTAAATATAGCCTCTTTATTAAACAATACAACAATCTAAAAATGCACCTAAATGATTTCACTTATTAAAGACCACTAACACAAGAAAAAATGGACAAAGGGTATAAATAGACCTCATAGAAAATAAGACACAAATAGTTCACAGTCATGTGAAAAGCTACTCTCACAATAAGAGAAACACTAATTGAAGTGACGCTGTAATAGCACCAACCAGCATAGGTAAAAATCTAAAAGCTCAGTAAGTCTTTACACCAACAAGTCTTTAAAGAAGGAAACACTTTTAAATTTCATCCCTAAGAATACAAACTGTCAACATCTCATGGATCACATTGGCAATATCTATCAATATTACAAAAGAAAGCACCGTCTAGTTCAACTCTTGGGCTTCTACGAATTTGTTCTGCAGACATATTTGCCTTTCTGAAAAGTGAATAATGTATGAAGTTATTCATTACAGAATCTTTGTAAGAACAATTGATGAGAAACATCCCTAATGTTTATCTAGAGGAGACTGGTTAAATGAATTATCCATGCAATAGAATATTATACAACTAGCTAAAAGAATGAACCCCTTGAACCAGCCCTGGAAGAAATAGCACATCAAACAACAAAAGGGGTAAGGGTATCTGTTCAGCCCAGTGTTCTTTATGAATCACCTTTCCCAATGTGATAAAATGCTTTTCTGAATTAATCAACATGCTCAACACAAAGAAGGTGAGAGAAAAGAGGAAAGAAGAAAAAATTATAGAAAAAAAGTCCTTACAGTAGAGTTGGTTTCAAGGAAGAGGAGGAGAAGGAGAAGGACAAGAAGAAAAGAAAGAAAAGAAATACAACTGCCCACAATTGATGTATTCATTCTGACTCACAGGCATTTTCTGAAACAAAACATTTGCACAGATGAGCAGGTAGACAGAGAAAACGATGTCATTTACCTAAAAGCAATCACTAGATTATAGGAAAATTCAATATGGGAACCTGGTTACTTTAACAAATGTACCCAACTTGCTTTCCCTTGGGTGGTCCAGGGACTGCCTCTTCTCAATCTTCTCTCCACCCCCTCTGACTGCTTAACAACCGAACTATGACTGTGAATCTGTCTCATTGTCATAAACTATGGGGGGGGCTATCAACTGAACAATGAACAAACCCAAATCATGTTAATTTTTATTCCAATAACAGATCAAAATAAAGCTGCCTTCTATGAAAGATAAGAATACACAAAATAAACAGTGTCAAGTGCTTTAAAAAGTTTTGGCAACAAAACAAAAGTAGCATGATAAAGTTGAAAGAGTATATTTTTACAAAGATTTGTTCTGAGACAAAAATATTCTACAGCATTGCTTTTACAATATTTTTTAAGTGAATGACAAGATATGGGAAGACATTTTTGAAAAGAAGTTGACTCCATTAGGGAATAAAATGTAAAGCATGTTAGGTAACTAATAGCACTGTGACATTACTGAAAATATCTCTCAAAGCCATAAAGAGCTAAACTGACCTTGCAGAACACTGAGCCTGGGGTGTGGAGAAAGATTTGATGCACTTTTTCAGAAAGCACAGGTAAAAGAAAAAGAAATGAAAAAGTCAGAGAAAAAAGATTGAGTAGAAGAGCAAGTGGCAGAAATCTGACATCTGGATAATTGATCTTCCTTGAGGAGAAAATAGAATTGCCCAGTCCAAAGCCATTTAAGGAATAGGACTTTACACTTTCCAGATGCTATTTCAAATGTCCGATTCATTGATCTCTCATCAAAATAGAGGGTTGTTTTCCTCAGGAGCCAAATATGAGAGTGGCAGCCCAAATTCCTTATATGGAAAAATATTAAGTATCTTCACTAGGTAAAAGTAAGACTGAAACAGCTGTAAAATACATGGGACTAATTTTAGATACTGAACCATAATAATAACAGCTCAGTTCTCCTGGCTATCTCCCGTGTGTCCAGAACAGAGCTACACACTACCTGATTGAACAATCACCAGCAACAGTAGATGGAAGGCATGATTACGTTCCCATTGTACTGATTAGCAATGGAGAATTGAGCAAAGTCGAGTCAAAGGTCACACAATTAGGAGAAAGAGAGGAGACTCGAGCTAGCTTACCATCCTCCAGAGTGCATGCCCTTATTTAACCACATAATGCTATCAGGGTCTATGATTCTGGAAGTCAAGGCCATCCTGAATGGCAGCACACATCCCCAAAATGCCTCTTCTGCTGGCTTGAGTTTGTCCTTCCAGATATCGCCCAAGAATCACAGAGATGGACCTTTAGTATGAGCTTCAACTTGCTAGAGGTTTGGGTCTCAGTACGGGCCAAAGCTCAGAGCTTTTATTTATCACCAAATAAAAGCTAGTGTCGCTTGTAAGTGGAACTCTGGACTGCTCCTCATGAGGCCAGGACAACAAAAATCAAGGGTGTGGTGGACTAGACGTAGACCAGCAGCAACTGAGGGTTCCTAATAAGAAGAAATAAACAAAGCTGAACAACAACTAGATATACCCCATATGATGTGTCAAGCAAACTTACGAACAACATGACCGTCCTAGTAAAGTATTGGCATTCTACCCTGAAAAAGAAGCTCACAAGTACACAGATAGGAAATGAAAGGTGACCTAGCATATCTAACAAAAAATCAAATGTCTCCAGTCTTCTCCCCCTAGACACTAAATTCTGGAAAGAAAATGGCATGGCGTCTACCCTTTGTGCTGTGATCTCTTAAAAGCTGGGAAGATTCTGCAAAGTCCTGGCATGGTCTGAAAAGAGTAATAGCAAACAGTGTTGCCTGTACATATTAATGACTGACTTGTCAGTTCCACAGAAGATATTGTTAAGTCCATTTTGCAAAAGAACACACTGAAGCACAGGAATTCAGCAAATAGCCTGAGGCCATCTACCCAGAAAGTCACAGACACAGGGATTGAAACCCAAAGCTAAAGCTCCAGAATCTCTACTTTTAGCTGTCATCCTATTTTGAAAACGAACATACTGCCTGGTGAAGGTGGAACTCCTCTAAAGAGCAAGTTTTGTTCAGTCTGGCGGAGACCTCGGGGTGCTCAGTAGTCTAGGGTTTTTGCTACCCAATCCTCCCTCCACCTTCTCTTCCTGGAATATCACCAGAACTGTGTCCTAGACTCACATATTCCTGCACATCCTTTACTGGGCATCCATCAAGGGTTTCCTCCCATCAGGTTCTTGCATTGCTACTAATTCCATCTTGGCATATGCATTTCTGGAAAACTTACCAAACCTGAATTCTGGAGAGGAGCCAATGTATAATTCTTGTTTTTGGCTGATACAGTACCTCATACATACTAGATGCTCAATGTTTATTAAGTGAATGCCTATTAAATATTTGAGGGAATTAATTGATACTGTACATTCTTTAGTGCTAGTTTGAAATATGAATAGATGCAGAAGAGCAACATCTAGCTTTCTTTATTTTTTTTTTAATTTATTTTTTTAATCAGTACTGGGGATTGAACTCACAACTGCATGCTTGCAAGGCAGGCGCTTATGCCGCTGAGCTAAATCCCCAGCCAACATCTAGCTTTCAGATGAGGATTAATTTTGAGTCATTCTGAAGTTTTCAACTTGTCCACACACACGAAATAATTCTGCATTAATCATAAAGTGGGAAAACGCAAACATTCCTGGAAAGTTCCTAGTGTTCTGTCTTAATTTCCCAGTAAACCAAATAACTTTCAAGTTGGCATTTCAAAACCTTCAGATTTTCAACATCCCTTGACAGATGTGTGTATTCAAGAGAAAGCAAACAAGGAATCTAAACTACATGAGGTCAGAAGAAAGACTAATTAATCAGATTATTTTTCTAGTTAAGAGAACTAAACACTAGAATACAATTTAACCGTCCTCTCTTTCACCTTATTTGAGCCACTTTTTTTCTTCTTCAGAGAAGAAATATTTTAAAAATCTAAATCAAAGCTGAGTTTACTAAAGTCAAATACACAGTGCTACAGTGTGTTGATAATTTTCTTTCATCTTATTGCATAAAACCAAAAGCAAAGTAAGAGATAAATAATAGACATCTGGTGTTGTGTGAACCACTTCTTCAAAGCCTCCTGTGCCACTAATGTTGGTCCCTTCCTAAGACAGAAATCTCAAGTAGGTAAACACTTGCATGCTTTTGTGTGACATTCTAGACAAATCTGGGCTTCCATTGTGCAATGAACACATACTCGCTCTATTATTTCTCAGGAAGTATATAAAATAATTTAAGCAAAGGCATAAATGTTTCCCTTGACCTGTATTTCCTGTAGACTGCTAGGTAAATCTACAGGCTTAAATATGATGCAAGCTTTGCTTTCTTAAAAAGGCTACGTTAGAGCTGCATTCTGAATCCCTGTCCAAGACACACAATGTCTGCCCAGCTTCTGTTTGGACTTTGGTATCGCAATGCTCAAGGATTAGTTCTAAGTGAACAGGAGTTACAACCATACTGTTACTCTTTCTTCATTTGTTAACTAGAGTATTTTATGAATAAAAATAATCTCATTAGCCATTTTATCACTTTAGGTACGATTAACAAAGAAAACAAACCAAAGCTTGATTCTTCTGATGTTCTTAAAGTTTTTCTAAACAAGTACTTGGACTCTCAGCATTTTCCAAAGGTGATGAATGAAACAACTTCTCTTTCCTATCTTAGTCCACCTTTATGAACTCTCCTCTTTAAATCTATGTGGACGTTGTAATTTGTTGAAGCAATTATCCTCACTGATGCACAAATTAGTTCATCTTCTGCCAGTTGGCTCCTGAGTTCTTTCAAAATAATCTCAACAGTCTTTGTTATTGGGTTTGCTTTCAAATAGAACAAGATTTCCATTTTATTTTGTACATTTCCTGCCCCTAACCTGAAATCAGTCTCTTCTGCTAGAAGTCCCAAGGTTGCATTTAGTGAAAAAGAGTTTTAACAGTGGGATGAGAGGGTGGCTCAGTGGTTAGCACTCATTAGCCACTGCTTTTACCAGGAACAATGGTGGAAAATACACAATTTGGAAAATTGATCCCCAGTACAAAAAAAAAGGAAAAGGAAAAGAAAAAAAAGCCCTTGTATAATTTGAAAAAAGATATTAAATATGAAATCCTCCCATTCCACAAAAATATTTCTAAGTTCAAATTCAGAACCAATGGATTTTTACTGTATTCATAAATTTTTCATTATGTACTTTCAGTATAGGCATTTATTCAGAAAAAAAGCCTTATTTTAGAAAAACAATCATCTTTCTCAGAGAGAAAGAGAAAGAGAAAAAGAGAAAAAATGAAATTTATTGATGAGAACAGAGTTAAGACATATCCATAAACATAACTACTAGAAAAACACCAAGCAAATACAAAATAACAAGGCTTATCAAGACTGTAGAAGCATCAGAGCTCTTGTACACCATTGGTGGGAAAGTGAAGTGTAATTGCCAGGTGATCCATTAGTCATATTCCATGTATGTGCCTAAGAGAAGCAAAAGCAGAGTCTCAAAAATGTAAGGGTATGAGGAGACAAGATGGCGGACTGGTAGGTAGCAGGAGAGAGACCCTCTCTGAGAGAGACAGCTCAAATGCCAGAATAAAACACCCTGGAGAGACCTAAACAGAGAGAGATAGACTCTCACAACCCACGAAGAAACTGAAATGAAAAAAACCACTTGAATATGAGGTCCTGGGGCTACTATTAGTGAAGATAAGATCAGCTAGCACAGCACCCTCCTCGAGCCGCCTGAATTCCTGCCCGACCTGAACAAGCGATCCGCG
>PVJX010003283.1:0-111582 GCA_004027295.1 Dolichotis patagonum | reverse complement strand
GGGCAGTGTGCGCTAGCTCCTCCCTTCTGGGCCAGTCAACCTTTGCAGGCCTTCACTGCATCAGTGTGCACTGATCTCAGGGAAGTAACTGGGTCCCCGCCAGGGGCATGGCCTAGTTCAAGCAGATTCCACCAATCCGCTCGGCGAGGGGAATAACCAGCTGAAGCCACTTCCTTATGGAGTTAGGGCTGTCCTGCCCAAATCCAACATGTTGTCCAGTCGGTTTCCCCTTTCCCGTCTTATTCTCATCACTCACCGTGTCCCCAAGAACTGCTGGACTGCCCGACCTCCGACTTCAGCGCGGCTGAGGTGGGAATTCACGGTGCCTCTGGGTGGGTCATGTGCAGTGCCGGTCCCGGCGAGCTGCACGCCGGGCTGTTCAGCTCCGGGCTCCGGCGGCTCAAGCCAGTCGCTTTGGCTCAGATCGCTTGTTCAGGTCGGGCGGAATTCAGGTGTCTCGAGGAGGGTGCTGTGCTCGCTGATCTTATCTTCACTAATAGTAGCTCCAGGACCTCTTATTCGAGTGGGTTTTTGCGCTTTAGTTTCTTTCTGTGTTTTGAGAGTCTATCTCTCTCTGTTTGGGTCTCTCCAGGGTGTTTTATTCTGGCATTTGAGCTGTCTCTCTCAGAGAGGGTCTCTCTCCTGCTACCTACCAGTCCGCCATCTTGTCTCCTACTCGGGGTGTTTATGATGCTTTGATCCTGTGAGCCATGTTGCCATGAACCTAATGCGGATGTCCTGTGCATTCTGTCTTGCTGTGCTTTTCTGTAGGGTACCCGCCTGTGACACACATAACCAGAGTGCTCGACAGTGCTTTCCTGCTGTTGACAAATGTTATTTACCCAACACTATTGTTATTATCCCCATGTTACAGAAGAGAAAACAAAAGAACAGCTAGGTGAAGTGATGTACAATTTACATTCTCACAGACAGTGAATGGGCTGCCCAACTCCCTACTCCCTGCCTAGCGTGGGATGGTATTGTTCTTGTACTTCTTCATTGGGATGAGAAGTGAAAAATTGGTGAGGTCGGGCTTTTTATATTTATTAGTTTCTCCTTATAGCTTCATATACTTCTATGCAATATATATATATATATTTTTTTTTTTGACTCGTCAGTTTATAACATATGTAGTTTTCTTATTTGTAATTTTTTTTTAGGGGAGGAGGAGGGATTTCAGATAAGATCTTACTGAATAGTTCGGGTTGGCTTTAAATTTGTGATCTTCTGCTTTAGCCTTCCAAGTGCTGGGATTCTAGGTGTTTGCCACCCTACCTGACTTGTAAGAGCTCTTTATGTGGTTTGAAAATTAATTATTTGCTTATTATGTAAGTTATAAATATTTTCCCGGTTTATGATATATCTTTTAACTTATTAATACTGTTGTTTGTTATTTAAATACTATTTAATAAATACTATAATACTATTTAATAAATATTTTTTGAGACAGGATCTAGCTATGTTGTGTAGACTGATCTCACTCATCCTCCTGCCTCAGCCTCCTGCGTAGAACTATTAACTATTTTTGATAATAAAGTTTTTTGATTACTGTCCTTTTTTTCCCCTGAGGGCATGGCCTATACTTTCTAAGGCCTTTCCTACCCTGAAGTTATAAGGAATATTTTATTCAGGTACTTTTGTCCTTTTAATTTTTGCATTTGTATTTTTAATTCATCTGCAGTTAATCTAGTGCCTAGAACTTTCATTATTATTTCTCTCCAAATAGTTGACCAGCTTTTCCAGGCCCATGTTGCCAAGCATTCTTTCTTTTTTCATTTATCATAGATCAAATTTCCATTTATAGGTGGGCTGGGTTTTAACTCTCTCATCTCTCTTCTTCATTAACCTATTTTTACACCAGGTCAAGACTTAGTTGCTACGACTTCGTGTTATGTAGTGAAAGATAACAAGGTCAACCCTCATTTTTCTTCTGTGAAATGCCCTTGAAGTTATATACCCTGACTCTAACTAGCTGGTGATTTCACCTGCCCTTCTCACAAGTATATTTCAGTAGCAGGCATTGACCAGAATCCATAATAATTTGTCCTCGCCTCTTAAAACCCATAGTGAGCATTTCCTTTTTTTTTAATCGGTACCAAGAATTGAACTCATGACCATGTGCTTGCAAGGCAGGCGCGCTTATGCCGCTGAGCTAAATCCCCAGCCCTGGGCATTTCCTTTGCTTTCCTCCATACCTCCTAGGCCCAGTTAGGATCATCTGGAACTTTAGCTTCTGATTGTTATGATTTGTAGACATGAGTTCTTTTGTGTTGTAAGAGTCACTTATTTAAAATTGCCTCTCTTTATTATACTCTTATTACAAATGTTTCTACCTTCATTGTTTGCTTCTCTCTTTACCACAGTTTTCATCTTTGACTCCTCAGCTTTTGTTTTTTGCTGGAGTGCTTTCTTGAATAATTTTGTTTTCAGAAAAGTTCTGGAGGTTGTATGCTATTTTTTTTCTATACTGGGGAATTAAACCCAGGACCTTAGCACTAAGCAAAATCCCCAGCCCTTAAAAAATTTTTTTTTAAATTTTGAGATAGGGTCTCACTAAGTTGCTAAGTTGCTCAGGCTGGGCTTGAATTTGAAATCCTCCTGCCTCAGTCTCCCAGAACACTGGCATTACAGGCATATACCACAATGCCCAGCTACGGTATAGCTTTTAAAGTGCTTGTAAGTTGGACAATGTTTGGCCTCATGCTTGAGTCATAGTTTGCTTGAATAAAGAATTCTGGGCTGATGGTCCTTCTTCCCAAGAAACCTAAGAGTCATGCTCTGTGGTTTCCTAGACTTTTGTATCATACGAAACCCACTGTTTACTTGATTCTCTCAAATTTCTTATGGAAATAAGCAGCATTTCTTTTTTCCAGTCTTTGGAATTTGGAAATTTCATCAGATTATTTCTGGTTGTTTGTTTTCTTTGGATAATTTTCTCTGGTGCTAACTTCTAGCCTGAAGACCCAAGTCTTTCCTTAGTTCAAGAAATTCTCTATGAATTTTAAGAATTATATGAACAATCCATGTGTTCAGTTTCCTTTTACTGGAATTACTACTACAAATAATAATAATAATAATAATAATAATAATAATAATAATAATAAACAGTGGCATCTAACAGTGATGGAGTGTGCTTTCCTTCTGCTATAATATGTAATCTGCATACCATCGTTATTATCCCTGTTTAATAGATGATGGTCACTGCTGTGTACTCCCTGCCTGTCAAAGTTGAACCTCAGAGCCACTCTTGACTCCAGTACCGTTCAGTGTTAATGCTGACTGTTGATAACTAGGAGCCAAAACCAGTGGAGAAAAACTTGGGGGTTCTAGAATGATAAGTTGAGTCAGATTACAACACCGAGATCCAGAGATGGGTAGAGGCTGCCAAAGGTTCTCCAGGTAATTTAACGTTGAGGATCTTGTTCTTTCTTCCATTCCTTTTGTCTTGCTCACCCTCTTCAGGCCTCATCCTGGTCCCTGAGACTCATGCATGGTCTCCTGGTAAAGCTCCCTGTGCCTGCTTCCATCCCTTTAGTCACCTCTCTTAACTGCAGCCAAGATAACTCTTTCTATTGAGCAAAGCTTGTCACATTCTCGCTGCTGAATAACTTCATGAATGAACCAATACTTCTGGCGTACCTAATGTGCTACCTAGTGGTGATACACTAGTCAGGAATTTACAGGTTGCAAGTGACAAAAACACAACTCAAACTAACCTCACTCAGGAAATGGAATTCCCTTGATTGTGAAGGGTAGCCTCATGACCTGTTAGATTCACAGCTTGAGCAACATCGCTGAGAACCCTCTCCATTTCTTGGTTCTTCCTACTTATGTATGGCTCACTCCCTTCATCATGCCACTAGAGCTTCCAGAAGTACCAGGCTTATAGCCTCACCACAGTGTGACTCCCTCAATCATGGCAAACAGTAGTTGCTGGGCCTGAGTCCCATTGGCCCATGTTGGATCATGTACCCATGACAGTCACTTGAAGTCACCAGGATGGGATAAGCTAATTGGCTGAGACCTGGATCACATTACCATCTCAAGTGGGTGATGGGTCAGTTCCATGTGAATCACCAGCTTTGAGCACAAAGGAGAGAAGTATAGTCCCTTAAATGGCAAAGAAAGGTGAATAGAGGGGTTTCAGGCTAAATCTCAAATGTCCTCAACTTTAGGGTCCATTGACAGACTTGCATGGAAGGATCATGGTAGGAGAGACAGACACCAACCATGGACAACATGGAATGAACTGACAATGGGACAGAGGGCCCAATGAGAGCACTGATGGGGACTTGGCCAGGGATATTAGGAGAGCCTCTGAGAAGAAGGCAGGGGCTTAGGGTTTAAGAAGGATTGTTCTAGGTAAAGACCTTAAAGCAGGCCAGTGTGGGAGGAAGAATGAAGAAGGTGTAGGAAGCGTGTGATGAAGCTGGAGGAGTGTTTGGGGCCGGGCAGTGATGGTGCAGGGGGAGCCCTTGGGGTTGGATCTGTGCTGTAGAAAGCACTCAGTGCCCTCCTAAGGAGGTGGAAGGTGAGGCAGCTGCAGGAGGGACCAATTTGGAGCCCTTGCCCTTGGCAAGGGAGAGGTGAAGGTGGCTTAGACTATAGGGTGGAGGTGCTTAGGATTGAGAGAGATGAAAGACACACATGATGTGTAGGAGATGAGCTCTACAAGATTAGGCAATTAAAAAATGGAGGCATTTGGAAGAGGGATGGAGTTCAAGAGTCTGGCTTAGGCAAATAAGTAAATGCTGGGGGGCAGTGGAGGAAGGACAGTTCTGGTGACCAGAACATGAGTCCCACTGTAGGTATAAGTGGTATGATAGAATCCAAGGCAGTGAGTTCTTGTAGAAAAGACTGTTTAAATCAGGGCCTCTAAACCACCTGTGGAGAAGGGCTGTTTGCTTTTTTAGAACTCAGACTGTGATTCCTTAGACTGATTTGACACCAGTACCTGCCTATACTCTATTCAGTGGGACCTGTCTGCTGCTCTCATGCTCAAACATGATAATATCAGGCACCTGTGAAAATTTCTAAATGCTCTCAATTCTGTTGCCTATCACACTATACATCAGTGATAAGCAGCCTGTGGACCCGTATAGGCTGACTCATGTGCACATTTTAGAGACAAGAAGACTGAGGGAGAAGGCCTTGGCCTTGCTCCAGAACTCACAGCAGGCAGCAGCAAAGTGAATATTTCAGTCCAGTCCATTCTCCACTGACCTGTTTTGATGGCCTGGGCTCAGGCCCAAGGCAGTAGGTGGACCCAGGGGAGTGAATGGATGAACCGTATCTAACAGCCAAGGCCACGGGGCTGGCTTTCCATAGCTGAGGCGGTGGCTGATACTTCCCAGGAATCCGGGTTGTCAGGGCACAGCCTGGTCCCTGAGCTGGCACAAACACAGTGGGTTGAGGATTGCTCCCAAAAGCCCAAAATCTCAGGCCAGCATGTGGCCCATTGGGCTGGAGCCAGGAAGGGAGCCGGCCATGGCTCCGAGCCATCCTGTGTTGCTACAGCTGCCCAAGGTCAGGCTGCCCCTGCTGAGGTGACAAGGAAGCATGCTCCAGGCTGGAGGCAGGAGCCAGCCAGTGGCAGAGTCCTCAGGGCCAGTTCTACCGGTGACATTGAGCCTCCTGGTCACCGCCTGTGGGCTTCTCTTTGCTGTGGTTAGGAGCTAAATTCGCACAAGTTGGGTCATCCTCTGCCGCCTGAAGATGGTGTGGGAGAGGAGGACGTCAAGGGGAGGACATTGAGGGGACACGAGATTAGGGACAGAATATGCATTTCACTGCCTTTTGTGCCACTGCTTTGCCATATAACCTTTCTGCAACTGCGTTTTCTGATCTTTAAGATGGGCCTGATCAATAAACAGTGTCAATAAAGAATGGTGATTATCAGCTGTTAGTCCCTGCTTGGAAAATGTTAGGCCCTCCTGTGTTACCACTGAACAGATAAGATCACATCGAACTTTACTGCTTACATCATAAAGGTGAACTCTGTTTATTTATGGGTGACAGCAATGATAATAACCCAACAACAGTAATGGCAGCTCTTGTTTACTGAGCACACACTGTGTGCCAGGAGTTCCCCATGCCTCACAGGGCATGCTGGTAATAGCCCCATTTTACAGATGTGGAAACAGGCTCCAATACATTGAAGTCCAAGATTAAGTTACACTCAGGTTTTGGACTCTTAAGGCTGTGCTCTTAGCAAATAGCACTGACTGAGCTAATTCCTTCAGTGAGAGAACTGAGGAGTAAGGGATTGACTGTAAAGGGGAAGGTGGGGTTAGGTTACCTGACCCTGGTCTCATTTTAGAAATGGACAGTGGGGGCCAGGAAGGGGAAGGGGCTTACCCTGGATTCTTTAGGCTACTTGCAGAGCCTCGATCAGTCCCTCTCACCTTTATGTTCCATCTCAGGAACAGGCTGCTTCCTGCTACCTCTACAACCTTAGTTCCTAGCACAGCACTTGGGGCAGGGTGCTCAGTGGTTATTGAAACAAGAAATTAAAACTTCTTGGCTGGCTGTGTGGTGGGGAAGGTCTTTCTGCAGAATTATGTGTTGATTGAAAGGAGGTAACACTGAAGTGCCCCTCTTATGTCAAAGCATCCTATATTCAGGCTCTCCACCCCAGGAATCTCATCCCAAGCACCAGAAATTCCATCCTAGGAACCAGCCAGCTCCACTGGGAGTTGCTCAGCCCCAGTAGAATTGGCCATTTCCCAAGACTCCCTTGCTTAGTTTCCCAGGCCAAGGGTGGGTCCTATGTCTCAGGAGGTTGCAGCAGGACAGCCTTCCAATCTGGAAGGTTCCTAGTCTCTGCAAGGGCTGCTTTGGCCCTGCCCCAGGGACAAGAAGAACGCTGGTTGGAATTTATAAGCGGCCGACTTAGGTGAGGGCTGCTATGCATTGCTGTCCCTGGTAAAGGATGTTTTCTTATAGTTGTATGCACATGTGTGAGTGTGGAAGAGAAAGAATGGAGATATGGGGTAGAAAGGCCACAGGGGAAGGCAGAGACACTGAGGGCTACTGCAAGGAGAACAAGAGGCTGAGGGACAGTGCTTTGGTGCGAGGTGGCTGTGCAGTTTGGTGCGCAGTGAGGACAGGAGAATGAGGGCTCCTTCTGCCCAGTTTCTGTGCTGTCACTGGGTGTCTCCCACTGCAGGGGGAGCTAGCCATGGGCTGGGCACTTTCACCCTGGCCTGGCCATAGGCCAGGGAGTGTTTGTCAGTGTTAGACAACATGGTGCAGCAGCCACAGCGTCAGAGAGCAGCTTTGTACGGCCAAAGCAGCTTCTTGCAGTGATGAGGTAGCACTAAGGTGGAGGGTGGGCACCCCAGAATTGGACCAAGGGTGATCAATCCTGGACACACAGCCACGTAGCAGTGTGATCGAGGGCAACTCCCTCTGCCATTGGTACCTGGGAGTCTACTTCACCAGGTGCGGGTGAGGATTAAGTGGAGGAATGCAGGCAAAGCTCTTGGCACAGGGTTTGGCAGAAGGAGAGGGTAGCTGACAGCCAGCTCTCTGAGCCTTCTGTTAATCCCACAGGTGGGCGGAGCCTGGGGGATCAGCCCCATCTGACAGAGGAGACCAAGGCACAGAAAGGGGCAGGAGCTTGCTCCGTGAGCCCCAGCCAACCAGCGCTGGAGCTGGAACTAGAATCAGGGTGCTTGTGTCGCAGTCTAGTGCGTTCCCACTGCCCCCACGCTCTCCCTGTTTTGATGTTGCCTTCTTTTGTGATGGTAACTGCAGGGTGGCCGTCATGGGCCCCTCTTAGCTGCCTTGTTGGGAGAGAAGCCTTGGTTCTCAGTCTATCTCAGATTCCCTGAGTTTGGCACATGAAAGTGCCCAACACGACCGCGTGGCCCCAGGTGTACTGGGTGTGGACTAGAGCTGCCACTCCTTGACTGTGCAGGTGGTCACTTTCTCAGAGTCAGCTACGCTGGCTGCTGGACCCTGGGTTCAACTGCAGCCACCCACTGGGACAGAGCAGCATGGAGGAGGGGGCGTGACAGAGAAGCCTCGGTGATTGGTTCAGTTCTGCAGGGAGCGGCAGGCTGGCTTTGCGCTGCCCCAGCCGGGAGCCCTCAGGATGTGTGTGGGGTGCAGGTGGCTTGGGATCCCAGGGGCAGGGGCTGGGAGAGGGATGGATGCCGCTTTCTCCAGAGCAGCACTTTAGGGGCCAGCTTGGCCTTGGGGGACAGGCAGCAGGGGACCCAGGGCCGGCGTTGGTGAACCTGTAAGTGAGGAGCTGGCTTGGTCCCTCGCAGACTGAAGGTCCTGCTGGCTGAGGACTCTTCCTTGACAAGTCCAGGCTCCTTCTCAGGTGAAAGTGGTTTTTGAAATCTCAGAGTTTTCTATTTGATGGAGGAAAGGAATCCAGCCTCTCCAGAGTGGACAGGGAAGGGCGCTCGCTGGAAGAGAAGGAGGAAGAGGAGGAGGATAAGTAGGAGGAGGGAGTGGAGGAGGGACGGTGATGCAAGGGTTTTGAAAACGCTACCTAGATGTGGGAGGTGGAACCTGGTCATTTGGTTCTGCTTTTCCCAGCAGGTACCGCTCCCCTGGGGAACTTGGGTAAGTCCATAAATAGCCCTGCCAACACACAAAGGCGCTCTGTCTGGGGAAGGCGGCCGCTTGACACGGCAGCCCGCCCGCTCGCTCGCGGGAGCTGCCACAGCCACGGCGGCCCGGCGGCGGCGGCCCGCCTGCCCGCGGGAGGAGCCGGGTGGAGACCCAGCGGGCGGGCTGGCGGGAGCGGCAGCCAGGAGTCGCCCGGGTCCCTGCAGAGCGTGCTGGGTAGGTGCCTTGGTGACAGAGCTGAGTGTGGTGGGTGAGGGGGCTCTTGTCCAAGTACCCTATGCCCTGTTTCTATTGTTTCTTCCCCAGGGCAGCCATTGGTAGGCATGTTGTGACCAAACTGATTGTGTTCTGTCTGTTTGAGGTCGGTGTGTGTGTGTGTGTGTGTGTGTGTATGTCTTAGGGGGCAGGGGCCCTGCAGAGCCAGGGGTCATGTTTCTCCTGTGCCCCGCTTCTGGGCTACTCAGGTTTTCTTTCTGGGAGAGAAGACAAGGACTGTTTGGTGGCAGAGAAGTGCGGGACACTGTGTGGGGCGGGAGCGCTCAGCCAGCAGCCCTGGCTATTGTGTAGGGAAGCTGGCCACATACCAGGGACTGGGATGGCAGCACTTACCCCATTGCACTGGCAGGAAAAGAGGTGGTCTCTGGGGGTCTTGGGGGGTCACTTATGAACCCTGAGACTTGCAGAAATGTCTGCTGGAAACATGAGAAGGCTTTCTCTGGCTGGTGAGCTCACGGCCCCTTGGAGAAGGGCCTGCACCTGCTCCCTGGCTCAAGCTGGGACTCTTAAGGAAGAGGGTAGTGGTTAGTGACCCACTGGCTCCACAGAGCTGGCCACTGCAAGCAGCAGAGGCCAGCTGTTTTCTCAGGTTGGAGGGTCCACATCTCCACTTTTGTCTTGAGGTGTCTACAAGAATGTTGAACCCAAGTGCCCAGCCCTGGAGGGAGGAGAACCTGGGCTAAGTCAGGAGGGGCCTTGTCCAAGTTCAAACAGCATGTCTGTGGCTGAACCAAGACCAGGGAGGCAAACCTCTGCCTCAGAACAGCAAGGACGAGATACGAGATGACATTACCCTGACCTGAGCTAAGTAATTCAGCATTGCATCTTGCTTTTCTGGCTTGAGATGTGTGGCTTGGTATATGGCCAACAGATCTCTCAGCAACAATTGAAAACTTTTCCTACTCTGAAGTCCTCCAACCTCAGGAAGGCTGAAGCAGGAGCATCTTTAAAAGGCAGGAGCTGCAGAGGCGTACTTCCCTGATGCCTGTGGGAGCCCAGCCAGGGCATTGCAGCTGGAGTCAAAGTTTCCACTTGGGCCCCTTGAGTCCTCTGTGCCCAGCCAAGGGCACCTCCCTCTTCTCTAGCCCTAGCACGTGGCATGGCGGAGCCCAGGACGGGCCCTCCAGAGAGCCAAGTTCCACTGTAGGGCGTGCTTGGATTCAGCCTGGTGGTTGAGATGCAGGTTGTGGTGAGGACAGAAGCTATGACCCCTTCTGGGAAATCTCCAGGGCTTTGAACCAGAAGTCGTTGATGGGACTTCTGATTATAACTACTTGATATCGATGCAACCAACACACTTTAGCTTTCTTGCTTTTGTTTCCAGTTTCCATGAGTACTGTTCTATCTGCCTCACTTCTCTTCCCTCTTTCCTTATCTGACTTGATTTCCATGACCAGAGCCAATAAGTCCATCCATTGGTGCTGGCACTCCAGGTGGCTGATTTGGGCCCTATTTATGTAGTATATGGTCCTTATTTATCCCTCAGTCACCCAAGAGCCTGGCCTGCTCCTGGGGTGTAGTTGGTGAGGGGTGTTGAATCACTCTGGCTAGCTAGCTAGAGTTGGTTTTCCTGGAAGTCAGTCTCTGGTTTCCAAGTCTGCTCTATTTTCCCATCCTAGATCTGTGCCTGGCAAGGGAATGAGCACTGCCAGCTAGACAGTCTTGCAAGGAGCCCTCTGAGAAGGGTCCTGGGTCTTTGTATATCAGGGTATAGCCCATCAAGCCAAGGGCCTGGGGGCAGGTTTTCATGGGAGAATGTTGATATCAGTCTGGCTGAAACCATAGAGAGAGCCTATACCTGGGCTGGGCGGTGCCCATACCCAGTCTAAGCCATAGAAAGTGGAGAGGGCAGCCCTAGCTGTTTTGAATGCTATGCTTATGGTCCTTTGCATGGATTACACTGCCTTGGAACTCAGCTCCCTGGACCCCCTTGGTGCCAGTCAAGTTGGACCTGGGAGACTGGTTCTCAGCCAGTGGTCTACCTGGCTCTCCCAGCAGAGGCACAGCTGGGGAGGGCATGCCATGCCCAGTGGCATCCTTGGGGATTCTGAGAGCTGCTTCCCATTTGGTCTCCAAGGCCCTGGAGATGGCAGAGTCTGTTTGCTTTTTGGACTGACAGAAAGGAAAGGAACTTGCCCGAGACTACATGCTCCTCGGCTGTAAACCAGGGAACCAAACCAGGACACTGGTTGCTTAGCCCAAGTTTCTTCACTGCACTAGCTGGATGTCCCAGGGTACCTGGGTTTCATATTGGTACTCTGTCTTTGAACTCCCCTGTTCCACTCCTTTTTGGACCTTGGGTTTACTGAATAGAACCGTGCTATTTTCTGGAAAAGCAATGCATGTGGCAGAGAAAGCCCAGACCAAGGCGCCTTCTAGTCCCTGATTACTGATGATCACAGGCAAATATGCCTTTTTATGGCATAGTTTCCCCTTTGGAGCAACCAGGAACTGGACCAGATATTGCCAGGCCCCTTCCAGCTATTCTAATTTTCTGTAGACCCCTTCTCTTCTTGTGTTCTGAGAGTCAGGGTCAAGGCAGGGGTCTGGCTCAGCCTCTGATCTTTTATTCAGGCGCCTCTGGGCAGAAACCTTCTCATGAAAGCTGCAGCCCAGGCCTCGATTGGGAGGTTTGTTGTTGTTTGTGGAGCCAGTCTGTTTCCAAGATGTCATTGCTCAGGGAAAACCATCATTCCTCCCAGGGATAAACAAGGCTGCTTATGGCTCAGCCCCTACGCCCCGGAGAGGCTGCAGCCACTCACAGCAGGCCAGCTGGGCTGGGCCCCAAGGAACCACCGCCTTCCACTACACCACCAGCTGTACCCAGGCATCCAGAAGCTGGGTAGGGGTGGGGAGAGGAGTGCTAGGTCATGAGCCACGTGAGAAATCAGAGCTTCTAGGCACCAAAGAGAAAGGCAAGCATTCCAGGATGTCCTCTTCCTTCCAGCGGTGGCCTAGGTCATCATGGCAGATATGTGGAGAGCTGTTAGGGTGCCCTCCACCTCAGATGGCCCCAAGCTTTTCCCCTGTCCTGGCTCACTGTGGGCCAGGCTGCCTGCACCAAGCACTGTGGTCGAGGCTGCTGCCAAAGAACGACACACAGTCTCTGATTGGAGAGGTGGGGTGGGCAGTCCCTGACTTGGAGAGAGAGGCAGGCACGCTGTGCTGTCCTGGTACTCTTGGTGTTAGCCTGGGGACATTCAGGACAGTTAGAGAGAGAACATGGAGAAGGGCAACAAGAGGGCTTTCCAGAGCCTCTGGGGGGCCAAATGGCTGGCAGGAACCTTGAGAGAAGGCTGTGGGATAGAACATGGCCCACCTGTGTCACCCTTTAAGTTAAGGGTTGTAACTTATGTCCAGCCAGGACATGAAACCCTCCCTGCTCAGACTTTGATTGATGGAGCTCTCAGTGGATCCAAGGAGTGGCTCATGCAGTGCTGTGTACCTCCTTCTCTCCTTTCTTGCCTTTCACATGTGTTAAGTGTTGTGTTCTTGCCAGGTACTGGAGGTTCAGACGTAAAGTCTCATTTTTAATCTGGTTCTAGGGTGTGTAGGTAACAGATAGAGACAGTGCAGCTTTAGTAGAGAGGCATGGTGTGTGTGGGGGTGCTGTGGGAACCCCAGGGAAGCATCCAGTGAAGCTTGCTGCAGGAGGTGAGGCTGAATCTCCTTGTACCAATACTGGCCCATTGAAAGAGCAGTTCTCCATCCCAGTTTATCAACGGTTCTGCAGTATGGGGCTGTGGGCTGTGGTCTGGGAGCAGTGCTCACCCTTTACATTGTGTGCCCTTGGGCAAAACCCAGCAGAGCCTCTCCTGCTTCCCAGGTCGTCAGGCAGTGGCCCAACCTCATTGGACAAATGAAATGTTCACGTAAAGTTCTTAGACATGCTTCATGCCTTTGGGTTCCAGGTCATCCAGCAGCGGGAGTGCTGTCATACTGTATGTCACAGGTGGCTGCAAATGTGGCAGTGTAGGTGAGGTGCTCAGCATGGGGTCTGAATCAGTCAGCTTTCTGTTGCTGGAACAAAATCCCTGATGTATGTAATTTAGAGGAGAAAAGTTTATTCTGGTTCACAGTTTCAGAGATTCAGTTTATGGTTGGCTGGTTCCAAGGTGGAAACATCATGGTGAAAAACTGCTCAATCCATGGTGGCCAGGAAGTACACAGAGGGAAAGAGGAGGGCTTGGGCACAAGAATATACCCAAATACCCTTTTGGGTCACGCTGCTAGTGACCCACCTTCTCTAACCATGTCCAACTTCTAATAGCACATTCGGGGGAGCACACCCCCAAATGTGCTATTAGATTAATTCGTTGATGGTGTCAGTGTGTCTGCGATCTAATCGCCTTCTCAAAGCCCTACTACTGAACACATGAGACTTCAGGGGTGCATTTTAGATTTAAGCCACAACAGGGTCTGACCCAGAGGGAGCATTCAGCAGACGGGAGGCAGGTGACAACTCTTTGCAGGGAAAAATGTTGGAATGCATTAGTAGAGATGTGTACCAAGGACACGGAGCTCATGATGGGAAAAGCCACTGTCTCAACCAGAGAGCAGAGGAGGTGACACTGGGATGTTAGCTTTATCTTTCAAATAAACTTTTAAAGGGAATAGTTCCAGAAAGATTAGAAATGTATAGCTGACACATTTTCACAAAGTGAACACACCCAGGTAGCCCCCATTGAGAACATTCCGGTACCCTGGGAACCTCCCTGCCCCTCTTTCAGTTATTATTAACCCAAAGGTAGCCTCTGTCCTGATTTCTGTCATTGATGACTATTGAACCTTATATACATGGACTCATTGAATAAATATTCTTTTATGCTGGCTTTCCATCAAAGTTTGATACTGAGATTCATCAAAGTTATTGTAGTGAGTTTTATTTTGTTCATTCTCATTGCTCTGTGGTGTTTCACTGACTCCATATGCCAGTTTATCCATTCCACTTTTGATGAACATTTTGATTGTTTTTGAGTTCAGTGCTATAATGAATAGTGTTGCTGCGAGTATCTTCAGATATGTCTTTTGATGCATTGTTATTCTTTCTGATGGATAAATACCTGAGGCTTGCAATTGCTGAGTCACACAGTTATACTTAATGAGCTTTTGCAGATGCCATCACATAATTTTGCTAAGTGCGACACCAGTACATCCTCCTTGAAGATGTATATGTGAGTGCCCATTGCTCCACTTACTTATCAACTTTATTGGTGTTAGAAACTGTGATATCTAATTGTGGTTTTAATTTACATTTTCTGGATGACTAATGAGGTCAAATGCCTTTACATAGGTTGATTAACTATTTAGATATCTAAACTCTCTTTTGCAAAATGCTTGTTCAAATCTTTCTCATATTTTTTCAATTAGATTGTCTGCCTTTTTTCTGATTGATTTGTAGGAGCCTAAAAAATTGTAGATATTCACTCAGTATTCAGCAAATACATTGTGATCATGATCTCCCACTCTGGGCCTTGTTTATTCACTCTTTTTAGGGAATATTGGAAGAGAAGAAATTCTTTTAATGCAGGATAATTTGCTAAATCTTTTCTTTTATGAAGAGTGAATGTCACATTCTTTTCCTTTGCTTTTAACAAGATTATGGGTATGCCGTTGTATCTGGGTATCCATGAGAGGCTGGCTCCAGGGTACCCTGTGGGTACTACAGTCTGCCCTCACTTAAGTTCTTTATATAAAATGCCATAGTCTCTGCGTATCGCCAATACACATCCTCCCATACATTCCTTTTAAATTTTTGAGGCAGAATCTCACTGTGTAGTTCAAGCTGGCTCAAACTCGTATTATCCTCCTGTTTCTACCTCCCAAGTGCTGGGATTACAGGTGTGTGCCACCATGCCTGGCTCTCCCATGTACTTTAAATCATCTCCATAATACCTGATACAGCACAACTATGCCTCGAATGTTCTACAGTGTTGTTCGGGGAGTAATGACAAGAGGAAAAGTATGTACATTTTCACCACAGATAAACTTTGTTTTTAAAGTTTTGCTCTGGGATTGGTTAAAACCCACAGATATGGAGGACCAGCTTACTCTCTTATCATCTAGAAGCTCAATCGTTTTCTGCTTTATGTTTAGGTCAAAATCCGGTTGTTATAGGTTTTTTTGGCACAGTGTGGTGCAGAGAGCAGGGCTCGCTTTCCCTAGGTGGGTGCCCAATTTATTAAAAAGACCATCCTCACCCACAGGGGAGCGCTGTCATCTTTGTGCCTAATGGAGCTTTAAAGGATGAGTAGAGGCCTATCAGGTGAACACAGGGAGGGAAGGTGTTCTAGGCAGGAGACACAGCACAGCCCAGGTTTAGAGGTGCAAACTGGATTAGCTGGAGGGAAAGGAGGAAACCGTGCGGTGGAGATGTTGACAGGGCCGGGACACACAGGGTGAGTGGTTAGGACTTCATCCCAGAGGGGTTGGAGAAGCAGGAGAATATAGTCAGATTTGTTCAAGGCCCAGAGGCACGGAAGTTCCAGGACAGGGGGTGGCAGGAGGTGAATTTAGAGGAGACTCAGCATGGTTGCCCCTCAGCAAAGACCAGGGTACATCTGCTTAGGGAGCAGTTGAGAGGCAGGAGTGTGCCTGGAGCCCTGGAGAGTGATCTTCAGCCTTAAGCTTGCAGATGTCTAAGGCAATGTCCTTGGGTGGAAGAGTCTCCCTCTGCCACCTCCTGCCCCTGACCAGAGCACCCGGCACTGCAGGCCCCGATGGAGCAGGTATTTTAGGAATGGGGCAGACAGAGGAGGTAGGGGTTCCCCGGGAAGGCAGCCTTTTCTGCTCCTGCTGTCCCTGATGCATCCACAAGGAGACCTGACCACACGATGGACCCTGAGACCTGACCTTTCTGGCCTGGCTGAGAGTCAGAGTTGGACAGATCCTCATGGGGAGAATGACTTGGCCTTGAGTGAGGCCAGAATGGCTGAGCCCAGGGGAAGGCTGAGCACGGACTCATGCGCCTCCACAGCTTCCGAGGCCTTTGGTGTGGGTCTCACTCCCCCCACCCAAAACATGCAGCAAATAAGGTTCCTATTCTAGGTGATTCTAAAGGTCAGGACGCATCAAGTGCCCTATATCAGAATTGGGTGCAGGCGAGGAAGCTGACAAGGCTGATGATATGACAGGAATAATGATGATGGTCATAGGAATTACAGATTTGTACTGAGTATCTACTTGAGGTGTGATCGAAAAATATGGTGAAAAATACAATGACTGTTTACATTTAAAACAATTTGTTACAGTAAAAGACATGGCTTCTAAGCTCCCTCAAAATACTCTCTCTCACATCAGCCACATTTATTCCAGCATCTGTGCCATATTCTGAAACAGTCCTGGAAGTCAGCCTTCATGATTGTCTTCAGTTGTGCTGTTGTGACTGCCTCAGTGTCCTGAATTGATTCAGAACACTTACCTTTCATGGCCAGATTGACTTTGGGGAGGAGCCAGAAAGTGCATGGTGCCAGACCTTGTGAATAGGGTAGATGAGGACACCCTGAAATGTTTTTATGAGCCTGTCTTTCCATTGGATGGCACTTGGCAGCAGCATTGACTCTGTGTGTGTGTGTGTGTGTGTGTATTTTTTTTTAAATTTTTTTTTATCACACCTTGTAAAGACACTCAAGAAAGACGACTTCCAGAACTGCTTCTGAAAGTGGCTAGCACAATGGGATGAGTGTATTCAAAGAGAGGTGGATAGTTTGAGAGAGATTAATGGTGATGTGCATTTCACTGTAATAAATGTTTTAAAATTTAAACATTCACTGTCTCATGACTCCTCCTTGGATGTGCCAGGCTCCTTGCTCAGCTCTTTATGCAGATCGTCTACCAGCTGTGCTGGGCTGTGGCTGCTCAGTGTTTGTATCCTCATTCTACAGTCAAACCTTGAAGGCATTAAGCAGCCTGCACACAGGATTCAAATCCGGATTTGATCTCTCGGCCCCAGTTCTTCAGCATAGAGGGCTCTCAGCGTGCTGCCTGTTGGCTGGACTGTCCCTGGAGGGAAGCTGTGGCTTAGGCTTGGTCCCTGGTACCCACCAGGAGCAAAGGGCACTGCTGCGTGTGGAGCACTGCAGAAGAAGCAGCCTTGTGAGGGAGGTGTCATTCTGCCGTGGTCACACGGTTAGGCAGTGGGAGTCATCTTCAGGCCTGCCTGATTCCAAATGCTGGCTTCGTGACCGCAGCACTATTTCTGCCCCTCCCTGGGGTCTTCCTGGCCTGGCAGAGCTTGTTTTGTTTCATCAGCCTAGTGTAGAACATTGCAGAAAAGTCCCTCTTGGAAGTGGTCCCTGAACCCTGGTACTGCTGGCCACTCCTAGGACCATCTCAGGTGCCCAGCACAGTGGCTTGACCCAAGCGGGCCCTCAGGAAACAGTCTTTAAAGGGAGGGAGGAGGGGGAAAAGGAAGTGAAGAGGACAGGAAAGGAGCTCTGGGGTAATACGCAGGCCTCACTCCTCTGAACTGTGGTGTGTGTGTGTGTGTGTGTGTGTGTGTGTGCACGTGCACATGCATGGGTGCTCATGCCCTAAGAGCTCTACTTGCCCAAGTTCACTTCCTGTTCACCCTATGCCATGTGCGCCAGTGAGATGCTCCCTAACATGCCGCACCTGGAGGGCTTGCAGCTTCCTGCCGGTGCCTGGTCTGCTGCACTCTCATGGCCGGAGGCTTTGGCTCAGTAGGACGGTGGCCCTGGTTTGCTTCTCTCATTTCCCCACCACGGAGTTACTCAGCAAATGTACCCACACAGCCCATCCCCTAAATAGCCCAGCAGCGTCTTAGTGCTGTAGGGATGGGAAAGGTGGAGCCAGAAATAGAAGAAGCAGGTAGTGATGAAAAAGATGGGAGGTCATTAATTGAGCACCTGCTGTTTGCCAGGCACTGCAGCAATCCCTTTGCATATATTCTTTCACTTCCAACCCAGTGAGGTCAGTATCATTGGCCCCTTTTTGCAAATAAGGAAACTGGGACTTGCAGAGCCTAAGTAACTTGTACCAGATCAAAACACAAATAAGCAGAGGGACTCTGGGAGGGCAAGGGAATGAGTAAGCTGAGATACAGGCCTGTGAGCCAGATATGGATTTCAGGGTGAGGTCCAGCACCTGTGCCTCCCCCAGAATTCCTTGCTGTCTCTGGCTGCAGCCTCCTGTCCCATCCATCCCTCTTCCTCCTCGGCTCATCCATCCCTGGCCTCCTCGGCTGAGAGCCCTGCTGCTCTTTTACTGCTGCTTCTGTGCTTCCACAACCCCCTGGGTAGGGGGCGGCTGGGAGGCAAGGTGGGGGGAGATTGACCTGGCCCCTGAATCTGTTGCCCATGGACCTGCTACCCTAAGGGCAGGAACACGTCTTGCTGCTGTGTGGCAGTGGCTGGGCTCTGTAGGTATCTGGGGGTGGGGGTGGGGCGGGGGGCCAAGAGCTCTCTAGCTGGGGGATGTTAGGGGGCATCCAACTGGGGTTTGCAGACCAGGCAGATCTGAGCAGGTAGAGGTATTAGTGAGACAAGGCAGTGCGCACAGAGGCAGAGAAGGAGGGTATGGGCAGGAAGGGCGTGGTGGTGACTTGGCCCGAGCTAGTTCCCGAGCAGGGCACCGGGGCTGGGCCCGGACTGGGAGCTCTCTGTGCTGTCTGCCACCACAGCACAAAAAGATAGCAGGGAACCCGGCTTTCAACTCCTTCCCTGTCAGAGAGGAGAGCTGGAGGTAAAGACGAAGTCTGTGGGGTGAGGGTCCCCTTGGACCACTCTTGAAGCAGTGGTGTCTGAGTCCCTGAGAGGAGAACAGGCCTGGCTGGGCTGTGACAGGAGAGCACAGACGAGGAGCGTAGCATGGGAGCTGCTTCCCCTGACCGCGGGGGAGCAGATAGGTGTCTGGGAGGGCTGGGGATCTCCAGCAGGCTGCTGGGCACATGTCCTTCTGGCTTGGTTAGGTGGCAGTGCCAGGAGTAGGAAGTATTTCCTGCCTTCTCACTCCTCAGGAAGTTCCCTTTCCTGAGTGTTCACTTTGTGCTGAGTTTCTGACCTGAGAAGAGCTGCTTCTCTGGGCCTCAGTATTGCTTTCAGCAGAATGGGTTTGCTCCCTGCTGCAAGGTGTTATCCTCCTGAGCCCCCAGCAGACCAGGTATAGAGAGGTTGCCATCTGTGGTCAAATTCTTTTTCCTTCCCCAGGCCTGGGGCACAGGAATGGGTAGATATCTCTAGCGAACTTGCCAGCTCCTCCCCCTGGATCTAAGTCTCCCCTCCTCTGCATAGCTTCCTATCATGTAGGCAGTGTCATGTGTAGGAGCCAGACCTGGGGTGGGTACTAGTCCTGATTCTGTTGTGTGACCTGGGGCATGTCGCCCTTCTCTGTGACTCATCATCTTATTCCCTGGAGCCTTTCCTTAGAATCATCTGGGAATTAGAAAAAAGTGAAAATACCTGGGCCCTGTGCTTAGGGAATCTGATCCGCTGGGTCTAGACCTGGGACCCAGGATTTCAAAGTATTCCACAGGTGTGATGCTGGAGTGAACGTCTCCATTGAGCTCCAGTGGTCCAGATCTGTGTTTTCAAACTTCAATAAGCACATGAGTCACTTGAGATCTTGTTTAAATGCAGTTTCTGATCCAGTAGGCTTAAGAATCTGCCTTCATACAAGTGTCCCATAGCAGTGGCCACACTGAGGAGAGAGTCTAGGTGGTCCTGTGAAATTCACTAAATTCCTCATTCAGTCATTCATCAAATATTTAAGGTGGTAGAGTGGTAAGGCTCGAGGAAGAGGCAAAACCTGGTTCTTCCTGGGTGACAGCATTTGGACTTTATCTCCAAGGCACTGGGGAGCCATGTTGAGGTTTTAAGCAGAGGAGTGACAAGTTCCGATTTTTCCCAGAAGGCTGTCCGTCATAGCACACAGCATGGTCTGGACTAGGAGGCTGGCACCATCCGGGTGGGGGCGATGGTGTGGAACTAGATATGGATAGAGTGAAAAGATGCTGCTTCTTCTTCTTCTTCTTCTTCTTCTTCTTCTTCTTCTTCTTCTTCAAATCAATACTTTTTGAAAAAGCAGTTTTGGGAATTGAGCAGAAAGTACAGAGTATTCTTAATGCCTTCTCTCCCCACAATACATAGCTCCCCGGTGGAAGAATTTCTGAGATTTGACAAGGAATGATCCTGAGATTTGATGAATGGCCACGAGGGGTGGTAGTGAAGGAAAGGGAGGAGGGAGACAGAATGATACCCAGGTCCCAGGACAGGGCAACTAGGGTGGTATCATACAGGGACCGAGAGGAAGAAGGGACCAGGGAAATCACATTCAGTCTGGGCTGCATTTATCTCGAGGTGCTGATGGGGTACACAGGAGTTCTCCACTCTGTCCCTCCAGTATACACGCTGAACCCCTCATGGCCGGACCTTTGCATATGTGCTTCCTCCCCAAGGGAGCCTTCCCTGCGGGCTGAGCAGATTTCTGTTCTTATTCAAGGTCCCCTCTCAGCTCCTCCCTCCCTCTGAACCTCTGGCTGGTGTCTCCTTTCTTCCCCCTCATAGCACCTCATAGCTCCGCTGCACCCTGCAGGGCAGGTTTAGTGTGTGTCCTGTCTTCGTGTAAGTGGGTGTCCTTCTTCTCTAGCCCGTGAGTGAGATCCGTGAGGACAGGGATCGCACCTTTGCTCTTTCCCTGCTGTGTGCGTGGCTAGAGGTGTGTTTGCTGCAGAGCTGGGCCGCGCTTGCCTCTGGGATGTAGTGTCTGGAGGAAGGTCTGGGCTGGCAGTGGGACAGGAGGTGTCCGTGGCCGATGGGTGATTGTGGGCTGATGAAGAGCCTGCTGGGTGCCTAATGGAGGAACATGCTGGCCTGGGGTGACAGAGGCCCCTGGAGTAAGTTCTAGTGGAAAGGCAGTGTGGGGTGAAGGGGGTCAGAAGATGGGTCAGAGGAAGTGTGGGAGGGAGCAGTCAGAGCTAAGCTTACCGGAATGGTGTGGCTACCATTTGTTGAGTGCTTGACCGGCTGCCCAGTGCCATGTTCTGGATATATGTTAGCTCAGTTACTCAGCTAACTTCAGGGTGAGGAAGTGTTCTTAATCCTGTGCTATGGCTAAGGAAACTGAGGCATGGGGCGCTTAAGCCCCAGGTCCTCTAGCAGGCTCATATCCATAGCCGTGATGCTGTCAGCTGTGGCCTCTGTCCTCCTGGACTTTGCCCAACCTGTCTAGCGAGGAGCAGGGAAAAGAATGGCCAAGAGTGTCCCTGAACTGTCAGCAGAGGCAGCAGGAGAGGCTCTGGCCAGACCTGGAGGAGCTGGACTGAGGATAAGTGGCGGAAGCTGAATGTTGGCTGAGCAGCCGAGGTTTTGGGACATCAGCCTGGAGCTGGGGATCCAAAGTGTGGGGGCTAGAGTGTATCAAACCTGAAGGAACATCTCAGTGCAGTAGCAAGTCTGACAAGCGCAAGGTCCTGAGTTCGATTCCCGGTTCCCCACCCACACTCCCACCCAAAGCCAAGTCTGGAGGTTTGGGGCAAGGCAGGGATTCTAAGGACCTCAGCCTTTCTCAAGTGACTTGTGCTTCATAGAGCACTCTCTCAGGCTTCCCTGGCTCTTTAGAAAAGGAGGAGGCAGTGCCTTCACCCTGGTTCGTGGCCTAGAGAGCCAGATGGCCTGGGATCTCACAGCCAGCAATGGTGAAGAGTTCAGCCCAGATCATCTGGCTTTATGTCCAGTACTTTCTGTAAAATCCTAACCATGCAAGGGCCATCCTGAGGCCTAGGCAAACCCCAGTGTACCCACTCCCAGAGCAGGAAGTGGTTTTTGAGGGCAGCTGCTGAGCCCGGTATCGGGGTGGATGTGATGAATCATCAGTGAGAGACCTACAGGTTGCCTCTGGGGTCAACAGCAGTGGCTCTGAAGTGCGTAGCTGTGTGACACTGGGCAAGTCACTGCCAGAAGTCCATTATCAACTTCTGAGTCCAGTGGGCAGCATCAATGGGGGCCGGAAGCCACAGCTGGTGTGCGCAGGAGCTCTAGGCATCATAGCTGCCACCCTTGCCCAGCCTGTTCTGAGCTCTGGACTGGATTTGATTAGATCCTAAACGGTGGTGCTGTTTAGAGGGCCTGGTTCATTTCCTGTGTGCTGCTAGCAGGCAAGATGGACAGAATTAACCCTGGTCCAGCCAAGCCAAAGAAGAGATGGATGGAGAGATACGGACCCCTCAGGAGGGCGGGGCCGCACTGGCCAGCGTCCTGCACTGGAGGCCCTGGGTGAGCAGGCTGGGCTCTGGCTGGATTCTTGTCACCCCAACCTGTTGCAACAGCTAAGTGGGTGTCCCTGGCTGCTTGCACTTCCTCTAACAGTGCGCTCAGCACACTCCCCACACCCCGTTTCTAGCCTCTCTTTTCTGCCTCACTGGGGGCAGAGACTGTGTCTGACCCATTCCCTGATGGCCCCTCAGTACCTGCCCTGTGGCCAGAGATGAATGAATGCATGTGTGCCCTGCTCCGGGCAGGTCTGCCGCAGACAGCTCTGTGCTGTCATTCTGTTGGTGCCAGTCAAGCCACACCTGCCATTCATTCTACGACCTTGCCCTCATTGTTATCTCCTCTCCTGCCTTAATTCTCTCCTGTGCTTGCCACTGCTCCCCCTGGGGTACTCAGATCTCCCATAGCTGTCTCCCACCCCAGTCCTCCTGGGAACACTGACCTGACTAAACCTGCCCACTGTGGCTGGGGCTCACACACGCCCTGCCTGGGAACACAGCAAGGGACAATGGGCCTAGGGTTTTGTCTGCAAAGCATCTGTTCTATTTCCAATTTGAGACTGGCTGGCTGTTTCTCCTCCATCTGGATCCTGAGGGCCCCAGATCCTTATATGTCAGAGGCCTTGGACAGGAGACCAGTCTTAATCCTGTGTGTGAGTCTTTGAGTTCTTAGACATTCCCTTACCCTCTAGGCGCTCAGCTTTCCCATCTTGAAGATAAGATGAGACTACTAGTCATATCCAATGCTCTTCCTGGGCCGGGTACTATGGGAGACCAGCCATAGCCTGTGTGGCCCATGCCATATCCCTGAGTTCTAGTCCCAGTGAGGCTCCAGGGCCCAAGAGGCTGAACCAGCATTGCAAAGAGAGAAAGCAGTCCTACGAGGACAGGACTCCGACAGGACTCAGGACAGGGGCACCTAAGCATATAACTGCTGGGCTCTGTGGGTGGTTTCTTGGCAGTCCTGGTCCCTTGGCTTGCGTCCCCTGGAGATAGGCACCTCTGCCCAGTGGCACTTCCTCTCTTGGCTTTGTTTGGTTTGGCCCAGTCTGTGGCATGTTGTCAGAGGCAGGCTGACTTGCATTTCTGGTTTGGGGCTTGCACTGTACTTTCCCCAGGGTACTGCCCTCCACCCCCACCCCCAGGGAGGAGAAACGGGCCTGCTCCTCTCCTAGTGTCACTCTGTGTCAGGCCCCAAGGGCACCTGGGGTTGCTGTTACTTCCCTCTTTCCCCAAGGACTAGAGAGGCAGGTGTGTGTAGAGGAAGGTGGTGTAGGTACGGGGAGCTGGCCGGGGACTGTTTAGTTTTCCAGATGGAGATGCTCCCTGGTGAGTGGGTGATGGGCTGGGGCCTAGTATGTAGATCAGAAATTGGCTTTGGTGGGACACAGCCAGAGGCCTGGGCTCTGGGTCTCTTCTAGACCTGAATTATGGAGGTCAGCTTTGGACTCACTGAGTCCCTGTCCAGCCAGGTGGACCTTTAGTCTTCTTGCCTGCCCAGTGGGGAGTTCTGACCACCTGGTAACAGCTGATGTGCTAAGCACAGCCCTTAGTTTCCAGCAGTTCTGGATTAAGGGCTCTGGTATCACAGTGGCCAATGCTGCTTCCGAGCATTGGGCAGATTTTATTTTCAGGAGTTCCCAGGAAAGATGGGTCTTTTGTGTGAGATCCTTTTCCCCTCTAGATGCACTTTTATACATCAGTATAGCTACCATCACTATCTCTGTTTCCATTTAGAGCTTTATGTTTTTTATAGTCTATTCTCCTGGGCTGTTACTTGGGCACATTGGTTACCCCATTTGCAGGTGGAGACTGGGATGCCCGGGTTAGTGACTGGTTCTCTCTGATCCTGTTATGTGATTCTAGGTTGGCCTCTGTCCCTCTCTGGACCTCAACCTCCCTGTCCATGCCATGGAGATTTGTGATCACTCATGTTACATAGTCTAAGGCTGTGAGGTTTGAGGGATTCCTGGGTGCTCAACCCCCAGCCGCAGGCAGTATTATGGGGGCAAGAAGGCTGTGGAACCAGAGCCTAAGATGTGTGCTCTCTGACCCAGCAGGCCATCCTGGACTCCTCCGAGGCTTCCCTCCTCTGCAGTGGATGGGGTCCCTTTTACTTTCAGGCTCCCAGACAGTGGCTCTGTCCCACACTGTGCTTTCACATCTGCTCTGGTGCTCCAGAGTGTGACCTTGGCATGTGTGTGCAGCTGCCCCGAGCCGTGTATGCCCGGGTCACTTGCTCACAGCTGAGCAGGCCTGGCTGGGGCTGTGCACATCCTCACAGCTTCCCCGACTTCTCAGCTTCTCTGCGCAGGCCATGGCCTTTGGGTTGCAGAACAACTGTGCAGCAGTGAATAAGTCATTGTACATGGGGTTCGGTTTTCTAGTTTGTGGTCCATCAAATGGTCAATTTTAGTCTCTAGAATGAGTGTATAACCAAGTTTGGGGGTGCCTTCCATGGATTCTGGGCCAGAGCTCGCTTGTGCAGGTGTTCCTGGGCCTCGCTCATGTGTCCAGAGTAGGTGTTGGGTCTTCCTCTTTCATTTGTTGTAGGTGGCTGTGGCTCATCTGGGCTCTAAATAGTTCTAGCTCTAGCATTCCTGGTCCCTGAGTGTGGCAAGGAGCCTAGATCAGGGCTGAGAGCTGCTTCCCCATGTGGCTGCGGCCCCCTGGACACTGACATTTGTCTGGGCCACAACTTCCTTATAATACGATTCTTTTTAGACTCTCAACAAGGGAACTGCTTCTGCGTTTGCAAATGAAATCTACCTAGCGAAACCCTGAGGGTCCTTTGTGTTGTGTGTGAGGCAGGAAATTCTGTGTGTGTGTGTGTGTGTGTGTGTGTGTGTGTGTGTGTGTGTGTGTGAGATCCCTGAGGTCCTCCAAATAGTTTAAAACTCATTCGGCAGGTGATCCCTTGATGCCTTGGTGATGACCTGTATGTCTGTGACATCTGGTTAGTCCAGGTGTGGGCAGTATTTGACAGTTCTGGTTTCATTCTAGTTCACTGATTTCAGAAAGGTTCTTAACATTTAGAGTGAATTCCTGTTTGAATGACTCACTCAGATTCTTTGAAACTTTGCTTCTGGTAGATAGTCTCTGGCTATGCTGAGGATTCTTCCACTTGGTGACTGCTCTGGTATGGGGGCTTATTTTGATCCTGGTCCATAAAAGCAGAGACTGCCTAGCTTTTCCTTTACCCTCAGTAAGTGTTGCCTCTATTTTCTCTTTTGTAAAATGAGGATAATAGTGCAGTGGAGTAAATCGTGCAAGAGAGGTGACTGAAGCTGCCATGGTGTCTGACATGCAGTGGACACGTGCTGGCTACCTCTCACTTTCCCCCTTGTAGTGACCAGCCATGCTTTGGGTGGAGCACAAGTTCCAAGGAACGAAACGCTGGGGGCTTAATGTGCTGAGCCGAGGGGCTCCATCTGGCCCTTGGACATTTTATTGTGGGTTGCATGGTTCAGGCTGCTCCCTGCTTTGGTGCCAGCCTCTGTGACATGGGTTAATACACCCTGTTTGACCTCCAGTAGTCTCCTCTTCTGAACTTTCCTTGTATTTTTTTCTGCTTTCCAGATGTTTGAGACAGAAGCAGATGAGAAGAAAGAGATGCCCTTGGAGGAAGGGAAGGGGTCAGGTGCTGAGAACCCCCCACCCAGCAAGGACTGCTCTCCCGGGCAGGAACCGCCTCCGGGAGGAGACCTTCCATCCAACCAGGATTCCTCTTCGGGGCAGGAACCTGCTTCCGGCCAGGAATCTCTGTCCAACAAAGACTCACCTTGTGGCCAAGAACCCCCTCCAGACTCAGAAGCCCCACCAAGCGAGGACTCCCCAGCAGGCCAGGGGTCCCCTCCAACTTCAGAACTCCCAGCTTGCCAGGACCTTCCCGCTGGTCAAGAACCCACTCCTCACCAGGACGCTCCAGTTGGCCAAGACCTCCCTGAGGCTGCAGAGTCCCCTGGCCAGGCCCCTCTACCCTGTCAAGACCTGCCTCCCAGCCAGCACTCCCCGCCAGCTGAGGCCCTTGCAGAGGAGACCGCTTGCTCTGGGGACCCAGTGGCAGCTACTGAGACCCTGCCTGCTGCCTCTAGACCTGCCTTCGTGATCCCCGAGGTCCGCCTGGATAGCACTTACAGCCAGCAGGCAGGGGCCCAGGGGGGCAGCTCAGGAGATGAGGAGGAGGCAGAGGGGGCAGAGGGGGCAGAGGAGGCGGGCGAGGAAGAGGAAGACGAGGAAGCGGACACAAGCGATGACAGCTACGGAGAGCGCAGTGAGGCTAAGCGTAGCAGCATGATCGAGACGGGCCAAGGGGGTGAGGGTGGCCTCTCGCTGCGGGTACAGAGCTCTCTGCGGCGCCGGACGCACAGTGAGGGCAGCCTGCTGCAGGAGGCCCGGGGGCCCTGCTTCTCCTCGGACACCACCCTGCACTGCTCCGACGGCGAGGGTCCCTCATCCAGCTGGGCCATACCTTCGCCCCGCACCCTCAAGAAAGAGCTGGGCCGCAATGGTGGCTCCATGCACCACCTTTCCCTCTTCTTCACGGGCCACAGAAAGGTAAGAGGGCAAAGGCAGCGGAGGGCAGGCTCGTGGGAAGGGGAGGAGCAGCCCCCCCACCTCTGCCCTTCTGTAAGCCTCCCGCTGAACCTCCTGCCTGTGTGACAGATGACAAAACCAAGGCCAGAGGGAGCAAGGAGACAGAGTCTAAACAAACTGACTCTAAGACTTCAAATGCTGGGTTCCTACAGCTCCATTGTCCTCTCATCCCCAAAGAAGGCAGAGTAGGTCTGGCCTCGCCCAGGACACTGAGTGTTTAAAATATCTGAGATAATAGCTGAAGAAATAAAAGAGTTAGTTTAGATCCGCTCCAGCCCTAGCTGAACTTGAAGTCCACAGCCAGCAGCCACAAAGAGCATGTATTTATCTTGTGCTAGATTATTCTAGGCAATTTGCATTAACTCATTAATTCTCCAAACAACCCTATGCAGTAGATGATACTTCTGTGCCCATTTTACAAGTGAGGAAACTCAGGCCCATTGACGTTATCTAAATTTTCCAGATACACAGTTTATGGTGTCTAAGCCAGAATTAGATTCTGGTTCCAGGACTGGAGCTTGTAAGTACTGTGCTGTATGTACTGTATGTATATTTTGTCTATGCAAATAGTTCTACATAGGTAAGGAAGTATTTATAGATTTTCCTGTGTATGCCAGGTGCTATGCTCAGTGTCACGGCAGGAGCACAGAGATGTGAACAATGTGTTTTCTAACCTGTCTCCAAACCTACAGTGTTTTCTATGGGCTGGGAACACAGCCTAAGAGGGAACAGATTGTGCCATGGGCTTGAAACCCACCATGAGGTTTGACCATGGGCTCAATCTCTTACTTCCTGTGTGACTTCAGGCGAGTTATCCAGCTCCTCTGGGCCTTGGTTTGTTTCCCTGGAAAATAGGGGTGAATAGAAATTGAGTCCCAGCGTGGGAAGGATAAATCAGAAGAGGCCAAGGCCCAAGAATATGCATGATATTGGCAAGGCCTCATAGAACCCGGGTATCTGTCCTGCTCTTGAAGTGCAACCACAGATTGAGGTGTTCTTGTGACAAGTGGGTACAGCTCAGTGGGCTGGGGGTGGGGGGACAGGGTCCAAAGGAGCTCACTGTCAGAGGCCTGGAAGTTCAGAAGAGACCCTAGGGCCTGGGATGAAGCATTTGGAGAAAGGTGCTCCAACCTGGCTTCAAAGGTTTAAAATCATCAGAGGAAGGGGCAAGTATTCTTTGGCTAGAGTAAGGGATCCCTAAAGGGCAAGACGGGGCATGCATGCTGCCACTCCTGTCTCCAAACCCACAGCAGACATCACTAATGGATTCCAGCTCACTTCCCACTGAGTTGGGACAGGGCCTGTGAAGTCCTCTTAGCTTCTTAGTCACTAGCAGTAAGGCATACTTGGCATTTGTGAGGATATCTTCTGCTGCAAGGTGGTCAGGCTGGAAGGGCAGGGTGGGGACCTCCAGAGAGGGCATTGAGGTGGAACAAACTCTCTGAGAATTGGGACTGGCTCTTAATTCTCTCATTTGTAAGCATGTGTAGGTCTCAAAACTTAGTGTGTTCCAAAATCACCAGGAGGAACTTATTCATGTGTGATTTCTAGTCCCCAGCCACAGGCTCTGGAATCAGAATTTCCAGGAGTGGTGCCCAGACTGCATTTTAAGCAGGCCCTGCAGGGATTGCGATGCCCTCCTGGGCCGTCGTATCACCATCACAGGCTGCTTCTCGAGGCAGCTGCTACAGGAGAGGTGGGGTCTCAGGCTGAACCGTGTCAGCCTGGGCATCACTTTCTAGAGGGCAACTGACATCAAAGACCACCTGCCTTGAGCCTCCCTCCCAATCCCGATGTACCACCAGATCCTTCCCTTCCCATTCTATTCCTGTCACCCCTGCTCCAACACAAATGTTTATATTCTGATAAACCTGTGCACATTTTTGCATATACTTCTATCTAGTTCTCTGGCTCTCTTGACCCAAATCCTATTTTGGAGCACACATTTCTTCCTGGGAGTCTAGTAGGCCTGGGACAGCTCTCTTCTGCCTCAGCTTTTTCCTTTAGGTGCTCAGATTCCCACTGGCATCCTCTTCTCTCCCGTTCTCTTTTGGCCTTTTGCTTTTCTTGAGCCCAAGTGACTGTGCTGGCAGGGACCTCAGAGAGTGCCCCAAGCCCTGGCCTGATGCCATACCCTCTTTGTGGCAAATCCTGGGCTAATCCCTGCCCCATCCGAGCCTCAGTTTCCTCGCTGAAGAAATGGATAAGGTACCAATCAATGCCTTCTTCTTAGGCTGCTGGCAAGATGAAATTGCATGATCCAGATATTTAGGGCAGTGCTTGCACTCCGCACAGAAGGGCTGCTTCATAAATGGTCTTCCTGTTACTGTGGAAGAGGCAGAGAGGAGGTAGAGGTCATCGGGAACAAGAGTGGTGACAGTTGTGGTCCCTCGGAAAGCACCATCCATCCCTCTGACTGTCACAACAGTGCTTTGTGGTAGGACTAGTGTCCCCCTCTCGGCGGGGCTGAGGGTGTTTTGTCCAAGGCTGCACAGCCAGTCACGTCACAGCCAGACAGTGACCTCACCCTGCCCAGTCCTCTGTGGCTCTGCCCCAGGCCCATGCATTTCATGCTGATAAGGGGCTGGAGTGGGAGTCTGGGGTGGAGGTGGGGTGGCATAGTCTCCCACACTTCCATGGTCCTGCCTTGGGCCTGGCTGACCTGGGAGGGTCAGCGATGGGCCACTATTCCCAGGCAGTGCCAGACAAGTGAAGTCTTCAGACTGTGGATCAGGTAGACCCAGGCTCAAGTCTCAGCTCTGCCTCTTCCTTCCTGGCTCTAAGGCCTTGGCCAAGGAGCTTCTTTCTCTGAGCTTGTTTTCTCTTATTAAAAAAAATGTGGAAATGCTCAGTGTTCTTGGGTTTGTCCTAGGGATTCAGGTAGCAGTAAAACTCTCTGTGCTGGGGACATCACAGACCTTACCCAGAGCAGTGGTCTGATAATGAGGTGAGACCCAGGAAGGCCAGAAGAGCCAGGAGGGACGTTTGTGCTGCTGCTTGAATGAGCTGTCGTTGCCAGGAGTGTGTGCTGCCTGCCATGGGGAGCACTCAGTCCCTGCTGTCCCTTCTTCCCCCATTACTGTCACCCTGCCTTTTTATGTCCCAAATGATTTCCACTGTGAGCAGACTGTTGGAATCAGATGGATCTGAGGGATGGTCTGTGTGGCCACAGTTGTTCCACAGATGGGCTGGCTGAGGTCCACAGAGAGGGACCACAAAGTAATCCAGTGGGTTACTGTTTCCGTGTGGTTGAGTTGGCTCATGGCGCCCCCTGCTGCCGGACCCCCAGATGCCCAGCAGAGCAGATCAGAGGCCTGTATCTGCCCTTTGCCTGGGGTGCCAGAGGAGCTCTGCTGGATAAATTCTGTGTCTGGGGCCTAAGACACTGTCATTAAATCACACCCCAGCCTGGTCTGCTCAGCTCGGGGTCACAAACCATTCTTTGCCAGTGAAGAGGCGGCAGGCAGTGGCCCTACCCCAGCTTCCTTCCTCCCTCCCTGCAGGGGGCTGGCTCGGGCAGAGGCTGTCAAGGGAGGATGCCAGCCTTGGCCGGAGGGCAGACAAGACCCCTAACGTGCCTTCCAGCTCCAGGATTCGATAGCACTTTCAAGGCTCCTACTCTCAAATGGCCTAAAGAAGAATTATTTCCCATGTCTAAACAAATAAATATGGAGTTTAGACCCATTGTCTCCACATGATCACATGGGGCCCAGCCTGGGGCCCAGCCAGGGAGCCCTACAACTCAAACCAGGACAAAGAAGAGAACTTATCTGGGGTCCTGCTCACAGAGGAGCCCCCCCCCCAGCACTTGGCTCTAGAGCCAGCCCTCATATTCTCTGCTGTTTGCCAACTTGGGGAACCCAGGCAAGTTGGCAAACTGCTCTGGGCCTCAGTTTCCTCAGATGTAAACTGGAGGAAATAACAGCCAACACCTCTGAGAATTGGTGCAAGAATTAAACGAGAAAAGAAGCACGGTGCCTGGCACGTAGTGGGAGCCTGATAAACACCAGCCAGACCTGCCGTGGGTAATGGTTACAGAGCCCTTCCCGTGTGCTCTTACTTAATCCTCACAAACTGGACTCCTGTGAGTGAGTCCAGCTTTTACCCTCATTTACCAATGAAGAAACTGAGGCACAGAGAGGGCTGGAACTGAACTAAGGTCAATTAGTTAATATGTGGTTGAGCTAGGATTCAGATCCGGGAAGTTTTGAATCTACGCTCTTAATCACTACTGTAATTACAGTTCTAATGATGGGAAGCATTGTAATTATTATTCCAAGAGGCTGCGAGCTGCCAGGCCCCGGAGGTAGCTAGGTGAGGCTGAGCACAGGCCCCACGCCTTCTTGCCCGAGTGCACAGAGGGAAGCTGCATGCTTCTGGGTTTCTATCCCTTTGCCCTTCAGCGGGGCAGGAGGAGATAGTGAAGAAGCAGGCCCCACTGCAGCTGGGGGAAGATTTGGGGGGTCACCTTGGCCCCTTCCAAGGCCCAAGACCACAGCCTCCCTGTGTGTTTGGGGAAATCTCTGGAAGACTGTCTTCCTGTCTCGGTGTCTACTCTTCCTGGCCTGCAGACCCTGCTTGGTGCTTGGATTCTCGGACTGCCTGGGGGCTGGCTCCCAAGACCAGAATGGCTCAGCCCTCCATTCGGCTGCCTTTCTTGGGCCCATCCCTGCTGAAGACGATCCCCTCCCAGCGGTGGAAGGAAGAGCCCATTTCCCAGCAGTGCAGAGGCTGGGGGTGGCGGCTGGGGTAGGAGTGGTCCCCAAGCCCATTGTGTGGGGCTGATAAAGTGCGGAAGTCGAGGTTAGAATGGGCGGAAACCCAGCGCTGTGGGCTCTTTCCCACGGGTGGGGGCTTCTGCTGAGCCAGGCCAGTGTGACTATAGCCTGTGTGTGTACTGAGGTAACAGCAGTGACGCTCACAGGGCCACTGAGCTACTGAGAACACAACATGTTCTGGGACTGGGTCATGAGGACCCAGACTTCAACCTGGTGAACTGTTCACCTGCTGCATGGGGTGGCTGTCACCAGACTCCTGCTATCACTAAAAACTGAACTGAGAGGCTGCAAAGCAGGATTTATGCCCAGGCCTGGCTCCAAAACCCAGCCCTAGAATCATACACCACATGGGTGTGTGCTTCTGTGAGCACGTACACACACGTGTTTATGGCTGGTGGAGAGGCAGTCTCAGGAAGAAGACAATGTTTCCCTGGAGTCTCACAAGAAGCATTAGAAATGTGTCTGTCTGTGCTAGTGTTGGAGGAGCAGTGTCCTCTGGTGGAGAAATGCAGCCTTTAATTCAGACAGAATTTGGTTCCAGCTCTGTCACTTAACTGCTAGGAATCCTTGGGCAAGTGACTCAGAGTCTCTGTTTAATTTTTTGGACTCACTGTGAAGATGAATGGGATAGTACGTAACTTCCATCAATTCCAGAGTTTGGCTTCCAGTGCAAGCTCCATAAATGAAGGTATAATCCATCCATCCAGCCTCAAGTGGGTCCTGCGTAGAAGCCAGGAGGGCTACTGTTTTAGTCACTTCTCTCACTGGCGAGATATAACACATGACATCTGCAGTTTAAAGGAGGCAGGTTGATTACGGCTCATAGTTTGTGGAGGGTGCAGTCCATAGTCAGATGGCAGGCAGCATGGTACAGAGACATGGCAGAGGGGAGCTGCTCACAGCATGGTAGACAGGAAGCAGGGAGTCAAGGGAGGAGCCAAGGAAGGGGATAAATCCTTCCAGGTCACCACCCCCAAACAGTGACCCTCCTCATCCTACCAGACCTGGTCTCCAAAAAGCAAACCATCTATGAGCCTTCATAACCCAATCACCTCTCAAAAGACCCGTCCTGAGAGGATTTGAGGAACATTTTACTTCTAAACTATAATAGCTACTTTGCAGAATAAAGAACACAGGAAGCATTGTAAGGCTTAGCCCATCATTATGAGGAAACTGAAATCCATGTTGGGTCTCATGAAAAATCTGGCTCAGATTCACACCAGAGGGCTTCTGCCCTGTCTTGGGAAAGTGGCTCATGCCAATCCTACTCTGATTCTAGGTCTTCTGCTGTCTCAGGAAACAGCTTGAGCTCTGTTCCAGGGAGAACTGTCAGGGTCCTCTCACTGGGTCCCCTGTGGAGGAAGATGTTCAAGCACAGGCAGGGAGAGGGACCCGGACAGCCTCAGTCTAGTGGACCCTCAGTGTTTCTACAGGTCTAGTGGGAAGGAGGTCAGATGAGGTGGGAGGGTGAGGGCCTCCCAGACAGGGTCAGAGCCGGGCAAAAGCAAGGTGATGAGATGGGTGGAGTCTGCGGGCTGAACAGAAAACGGATAAATCGAAGCATCTGGGTCAAACAGCGAGGGCTTCATCCTTCCTAGTCTCCCCCTCTCTCTGATTCATCCATGTGTTTGACAAATTGACTTACCAAGCAAGACTAAGGCTTTCCTCTGGTAACTCATAGCCAGCCAGTGGAGGAAGGTTTGGAGCGAGCCGTTTCAGATGTGGTAAGATCTTAAAGGAGGTGAAGGGGGCACAGGATTGTTCACAGGTCAGAGAGAGCTTCCAAGGGGAGGAGGTGTTTGAGCTGCTTGGCTGAGGTCTAGGTCTAAGTTTTCCTGAAGCTGCGTCTTAGGAGGAAAGGGAGGCAGGACAGCTATAGAAGGGGGAAAGAGACAGGGGAGGTGAGGACACTCTGGTTGGAGGCTGATCGAGGGTGTTGCTGGAGCAAGGAGCAGGTTGGAGAATAAACAGAGGAGTTGTAACTGATGCCAGGGTGGAGCTGTCTGCCCAGAGCCCGTGTTGGGAGGCCCTGTCGCATTATGGAGTTTGGGCTGTTATCCTGCAGGTACCAGGGAGCCTTGGAAAGCTTTAAGACAAGAGAGGTGCTGTCAGGCCCGTGTAGTGATTCACTCTACACACAGCTGACTGATCCCATGTCTCCATCTCCTCTGAACCCCATTGTGGTCCTCATGATCCCAATCTGAGAAATTAAGGAATGGACACCAAGAAAAGGACAGCAGTCAGTCAAGTGGCAGAGCAGATGCCTGGCTGGAGCCCTGTTCTCCTGGCTACAGTGGTGCTTCTGTCGGGAGTGCGGTCTCTAGCTTCTCCACGGCAAGCCTGGTTCCTTCATGCAGCAGATCTCTGGCTGGGGCTGTGCCCAGTCAATCACACAGTGTGAGCACAGACAGGCTGTTCCTAGTTCTGGGGCTTCCTCCCTCCCTCCGCCTGTTCGGTCAGGGGTAAGATCACTGGGGTCTGGGGCCGTCTGGTTGCCAGGAACTGTTGGACCCTGGAGGCTCTGGGCTGGAGGTGTCCAGCAGCCCTGGACACCCAGGATGCATTGTGTGTCTTCTCTCTGCAGATGAGTGGAGCTGACGTGGTCGGGGACGATGATGAAGTCTCCCAGAAGCGAAAGAGCAAAAACCTGTACGTTGGGCAAATTCACGGTCTTCATTCTCGTGGTCAGGGAGGGTCCCCGCACCCCTCTTCCTCTTTTGCCCGAGGGCTTGCCTCTTTTTGGGGATGTACAGATAGGGGGAAGGCTGCACCTAGCGGTAGTTCAGGCACACGCCAAGGAGCTGTGTGACGCTGGGACTCTGCAAGTGGCCCTGAACACACTGAGAGCCGAGCAAGGTGTTGGTTCGGTCTCTGGAAGCCACAGGTCGCCTGGCCAAGGCCAGCATCTGAGCCAAGCCGTAATAAGTCTTTTGTTCTCTGAGCCCTTGAGAGACCTGAGAAAACACTGCCACTGACAGTTCATTGACTTGCAGTTTTTTCTCCTGTGGGGCTCTTGGATGCTGTCTCAGGAATTACCAGGAGGGGGCGCTGCTGGCTTGGCTACTGCATCCCATGCTCCACAAGGCTTTCCCGTTGTGCCGTGTGTGTGTGTGTGTGTGTGTGTGTGTGTGTGTGTGTGTGTGTTGGGGGGGGCATGGGAGATTTCTTAGGTTTCCTTGTATGTCTGGGCCTAAGATCCTGGAGACTTCCGGGAGGCAGTGGAAAGAAGGCTGTGGACAGGCTTCCCAGAGGAACTCCAGTCCCCTCCAGGAACAGCAGCTCCCACTAGTGCATGAATGCAGCTGGGGAAGGAGGCAGGTGTCTCCCAGGTATGTCCTGTGACATGTCCTGTGACATACCTCCGCTGGCTGGGTCTACTACCCTATAACCCCTATCCGGCCACCTGAGAATCCCCTGTCCTCACCCTGCACCCAGGAACAGCTGTACTTTCTAGAGGAAGTGAGCTAAATGCTCAGCTCCAACCATCTGCCTCAGTCACTTTTTCAGATGGCCAGAGCTGCTGTGGATGGTGCTCCTGCTGGGGGCAGTGGGTGGCAGTGGAGGGTGGCACAAGGGTGCTGGAGCTGCCTGGCCACCCTGCCAGTGTAGCCTCCTTTCAGAGTAGTTGCCACCTGTTGAGTGTTTGCAGCTGACATTCCTTAACTGTTAACATCTGAGATAACAGTGAAACTAATAACCAACACCGCACCAGCCTCTGTTCCACATGCGTTACACACAGGATCCAACTGAATTGTTACTGCTATTTGTATCTTTCATTTCCTTGTAAATTTATCTTATCCTACATTTATGAGCAAGTAAAGGGACCCGCAAAGATGTTAGTTCCTTGTCCATAGCAAGTAAGTGGTAGAGCTGGGATCTGAGACCGGGCCCACTGGCTCCGAAGCCTCAGATACACATACCTGTGCATCCGGGAGGACAGCCAGGCCTCCTGTGGTCACAGAGACACACAGTGGGCTCTGAGCAGGAAAGGGGTCCAGGGACACTGAGGCAGCCTGCAGGCTGGAGCTCAGATAAGGCTTCCCTGGGTTTCTGTGTCTTCCCTGGCCACCAGTGGGCCAAACAAAGGGCTCTCATGCAGAGTACTATGCCCAAGAAACGGTGTGCCCTTATTCCCTGCCCTCCAGGGCTCTTTGCAGGCTCCCAGCTGATCCATAGCTTCTTCACTTTAGCTCCTCGGCTTGGGACCTGCTAGATCAGGGTTCCTGGCTCTGGAGAACTGCCTCAGCACCCCCTCCCCAGGACAAGTGTGGCCCTCATTGTCCTACTCCAGAGGACTTTTCTACCAGGTGATAAGTTAAGGCTTCTTTGTGTGCTTTTTCTCCTTAAATCTTGCAACAGCCTCAAGGATGGTAGGTACTGTTTTCATCTCTGTTGGACTGGAAACCTGACTGACATCACTGGGGACGGGGATTGGAGAAAGGACATACAGTCGCTGTATGGATCTGGTGGGCTGGTGGGCTGTAGGGCCTGGGCTCCCAACCTTCACCCATTCCCATGTCCGTTCCCTTAATTACACAAGGCACCCCACAGGTCCCGGTGCCATTTTAAAAAGCTTGAATAACTTCAGAAATGTAAATGCCACAAACTTGCTTGAAAGTTTAATTATTTAAATTTCTTTTACACTCATTTAGATCTCTGATTTTGATAATAAGTTTTTCATTTCAATTTTTGGTTTCAGTCAGCATTTTGTGTCTTTGGAAGGATGGAGACCAAGAGTGAAAATGAAAAATTTATTATTCAAAAACCATAAAACTAAAAGTGCATAAAAATTAAGTAATTAAACTTTGAAATGATGTTTTCACAAGTTTATAGGATTTGTACATCTGAAGTTATTCAAACTGAAAACTACCAAGATCTTTTGGACCTCCAGCATGTTCATGGATCCAATGCCAGTGACAGGAAGTGCCCAGTGCTGGGGACTAGGGTCAAAGGCTCGAACCAGAGCTGGAGGCATTTTAACTCTTTTCTCGCTAGTGGCTTCACCCAGCAGCAAGGAAATCTGGGGCCTTTGGGAGGAGTGGCCTAGCTAAAAATGGTGCTTTGCTAAAAATAGCTAGCCCTGCCACCCTGGTGGGCAGAGCCTCCTCTCCCTCCCGCTTCCTTCCCTCCCAGTAATTTGCTGACTTGTCCCCACCCCCACCGGCTCCCTGATGCCATGGAAACGGGGAAGGCCGGTCACAAATAACTGGGTCTGGCTTCCTGCTGGGGGCGGACCTAGTGGCTGTCCCTTACAGACACATGCCCCTTTCATGGGCTCCCTCGCAGGGTTGGCCAGCAGGGATATTTCCTCCCTGCTCCCTCTCCTGGTCCCTCCCATTTCCTGGCTCCTCCCGTCGGAGTCCCAGCCTGGGCTTGTGCTTGGGAGTCCAGTCATCCAGCCGGGATTCCAGCGTGAACCTGCTCCGCACTTGCTTAGCTGCAGGCTGCACTGCTGCTGCCACTGCTACTCGCAGTCTGGGATACAGGGTTAGGGCAGGAGCCCAAGGCGTGCTCCCTGCAGACTGCCCTGGGGCCTCAAAGTTGGGGGGCCCTACAGAGATGCTCCGGGGCATGTACCTCACGCGCAACGGGAACCTACAGAGGCGGCACACGATGAAAGAGTAGGTCCCCCTGCCCCAGCCCACCTGCTCTGGTGCCCTGAATTTGCATGGGTCCTGTGTGCCAGGCTGATCGACATCTCTGCTTCTGCCCCCAGAGCCAAGGACGTCAAGAACAAGCTGGCCATCTTTAGGAGACGGAATGAATCGCCCGGAGCCCAGCCAGCGGGCAAGACAGACAAGATGATAAAGTCATTCAAGTAGGTTCCTGTGGCACCCTTGGGATCTTGTGGCCACTCGTTCCCTGGCTCCTGGGAAACAGGGCTGGGTGGGTGTTCAGGGAAGGAGTTTTGTCTGCTCTTGAGTGGTGGAGTCTCTCAAAGAGGGAGCCTGGTAGCCAGCAAGCAGCAGCCCCTGTAAGGAACAGCCGGCTTGGGGAGGAAGGCCAGGTGGGGGCGAGGCGGGGCCTCCCCAGCCTGCCCAGCCGCAGCCGGGGCCCAGGTTAGCTGCCTCCTCCACATCTCCTAGCCTCACAGCCCTCCTGTCTTCCTTCCTCGCCCCTCAGGCCCACCTCAGAGGAAGCCCTCAAGTGGAGTGAGTCCTTGGAGAAGCTGCTGCTTCATAAATGTGAGTGGGCCCAGCTGCCGTGTTTCCCCTCCTGCCTTTTCTCTCTGGGCTTTTCTCCGTCCAGCCCAGGGCATGCTAGGAAGGTGTCTTCTCTTTCCTGGGCCCCCTCAGGTATCCCTGTTGTGGGAAGAGGCTGGGCTCTAGTGAGGCCCTGGGTTTGACCTCAGAGTGGGCTCCTGCCAGCCCCTCCTAACCTGTGGGAGTTGGCCCTGCCTGCTAGAAACCATGGGGACCTATGTGTTCAGACCCGTGTTCCCAGAATAACAATAAACATTCCCATGTACTGAGGGCTTAATCATACTGGGCCAAATGTGCCTGCCTCTCATGGGCAGGATCCCATCTGATACTACAGGGTTCTAGGACACGGCATTGATGGTCACTGCTTTACAAATGGGAATGCTGAGGTATAGGTAGGGGAGAGACACGGCCAAGGTTCACAGTGTGGCAATGGTAGGGCTAGGACCACGTCCCAGGGCTCTTGAGACTTCTTACTAAGCTCGACGCACATCTATCCTCAAGGCCTCAGTCTCAGAGCCAGTTTCAGATGGAGAGTAAGCTGGGGTTTCCACACAGCCCTGCTTCTTACCTAAGCTCTGGGCTTCTCCTCACAGATGGGTTAGCAGTGTTCCAGGCTTTCCTTCGCACTGAGTTCAGTGAGGAGAACCTGGAGTTCTGGCTGGCGTGTGAGGACTTCAAGAAGGTCAAGTCACAGTCCAAGATGGCGGCCAAGGCCAAGAAGATCTTTGCTGAATTCATTGCAATCCAGTCTTGCAAAGAGGTAGGACTCTAAGCTGGGCTTTCAGCCCTGATATTCATGGCCCAGTGGCCCTTCAACTATAAGGGGACAGCCAACAGCTCAGAAAGGGGAAAGGCTAGAGGGGCTCCTAAGGGTAGTGGGACCAGGGTAGAGGAGATCCTGGCTCATATAAAAATAGCCCCTTTATGTGCTCTCATGTTTGTTCTTCCCAGCAACCTATGAAATAGCTTTGAATACTATCTTTATTTTAAAAATGGGGAGAAGGTCTTAGAGAGCCTAATCATAATCGCTAACATCTCGCAAGAGCTTACTGCGTGCCAAGCACTCTGCACATTGTGCTTTATGTGAGTGTTTTGCTTAATTGCTCACCAGTCTTTGAAGAATGTACTATCATTCCTAGCCTATAAATGGGCAACTGAGGCACAGTCGCACTTGGGTGATTTACTGAAGGCTATCCAGGTGTGGTACTGCTGGGACTGAACCCAGCCAGCCTGACCTTAGGGCTGTATTTTCAGGCCCTATAAACTCTGCCACTTGCATTCTCTGGCCTGAGGGCCTGTAAAGCAGGGGACCCTTACAGTGTGGTGTAGAGGGGACCAGATGGGGAGGGTAGAGTGGCCCCCTAACTTCTCAGCTCCTGGCCTCCAGGCTCAGCCTCATGGGCACCCTTGACCATGTTCCTCTGCCCCCACAGGTAAACCTGGACTCGTACACACGGGAGCACACCAGGGACAACCTGCAGAGTGTCACACGGGGCTGCTTTGACCTGGCACAGAAGCGCATCTTCGGACTCATGGAAAAGGACTCGTACCCTCGCTTTCTCCGCTCTGACCTCTACCTTGACCTCATTAACCAGAAGAAGATGAGTCCCCCGCTCTAGGGACCACCGGAGTAGAGTTCAGCATTCACACCAAGCGGGATGGGCCCCTGCCCACCTGCCTCCCTCCCCCCCGTGACGGAGGGGGCAAGCAAGCCCCCAGAGGCTGCGTCTCCGGACAGACAGATGGATATTTGGATTCAAGGCCAGGACCAAGCGAGGTCCAGGCTGCTGGAGAAGTAGAAGGACTGGCCCCAGCAGGTCCCCACTGCTCTGGTACGAGGGGACCAAGGGCCCCGGCAGGTCAGGGGCCCTGGCTGAGCCAGCTCTGGAGCTACCGCTCCCTGCTTTGGAGATTTGGAGATTTTGTGTTGACCAAGTTCCTTAAAGAACTGGCTGATGGGGCAGGAGGCCCCGGCCTGGACACTGGGGTCCTCCTGGGGGCTGCTGGGGCTTGTAGCTCACACGCCCTACTTTGAGTTTTATTTATTTAAACAGTAGTTGGATGCTTGGCACGTTGTCCTATGATAGGAAACCCTTGCCTCATCAGTTTTCCTAATTTACAAGTGCAATATCTTAACCAATGCCTTGTGAAAAGCCTCCTGCAGAGAAGGTGGACACCATCTTCCAGTTTCAGGGCATTTGCTGGTCCCAGTAGTGGGCAGCTGGACCTTCTGGACTCGTGAGGCCTGGAGGAGCACTGCAATCTGACCTCCACAGAAATCCAGCACCCCATGGTGGGGTGTCCCTCCAGAGTTCCGGGAAAGCATGACACCCTCAGACCACACAGTAGCCAAGTTCGGGAGCAAATAAAAGGCCTGTGTTATTTCTTGTTCTTAGCCCTTTCCGTGTGTTCCTATCTCAAGCCTTTGCAGGGAACTGGGGCTGGAGGGCTGGTCGTCAGGCTGTGGACCCACAAGTTTCTCTCTTGCTGTCACCTGCTGCGCATTCTGGCCCACAGACACTGTGCAAGCAGGGGCAGCTGCTCTGAACTGCCCTGTGGCAGGTGTGGGCCACATTCCTTCCGGTGATCATCACATTGCTTGCTGCCCTCATGCCCATTTCACAGTCAAGGAGTGTGAGGCACAGGTAGTCAGGTGACTTATCCAAGGCTACGTGTGCAGCAGGAGGCAGAGACTGGGTTCAGCCTAAGCCCAACAGGCTGCAAAGCCTGGGCTCTGGATGGCTGTGCTCTGCTGGCTGCAGGACTAAGTTCCAGCCTGGTCATCAGCTGGCCATGTGACCGTCACTAAATAACGCTTCTCTGCCCTGCCACATCCTGATGCTCTAAGGGAGCTTTCAGATGTACAGGGATGGTTGGTAGAGGTAGATGGGGACAGAGTCTCAGGCGGGGTGATCGCAAGGCTCTTGGAGGGCTCTGGACAGAAGGAAATGCTGGGGAGGTGACAGGAGATAGGACTCACAGTGTCCCTCTGTAGCCCCAGCCTGGGTTCTCCCCTTGGTATCTTTGCCTCCTCTTCCCTCAGCAGGAGATGCAAATTGAGGAAAGGCCTGGTCCAGAGTTATACTCCACTTGCCTGGACCACTTGCCTGCCTACATGTGGACTGAAGAGGGCCCAGGCCCAACGGATGCCAAAGCTGACCCCTGGTGCCCACACATGCAGTCTCCCAGGACCAGGGTGGGGCAAGGACATGACCTGAGCTTGGGACTGGCTCCACCATGCTGACGGGACTGAATGGATGGAGTAGCTGTAGAAGAGGCTGGGCCCCCTCTCCTTGGACATTGTTCCCTGCCTGACTGCCCCTGACTTCTGCCCCTCTGCAAATGGCACACCCCAAGCTCTGTTTTGGAAGGGTCTCCAGTGTGCCAGCAGTAGGCAGGACAGGAGACTGTCCTTGCTCTGTGTTTCCAGCAGCCATGCACCCTTCCTGGGCAGCTCTGGCAAACAGTACCAGTCAGGCAGGGCTTCTCTGTCTCTACAGGCTGCTCAGGCTTTGGAAGAATGAGGTGGTCCTGAGTTTGAGTCCTGCCTGTCCCACTCAGTCAGTCCATAATCTCCATAGGGCCCTGTGCCCCCTGAGCCTGCGAAATAGGGAAGACACTAACGACTTAGCACCGGGTTGAAGATCCAGTGATGTAGTCCTAACCTGGGGCCAGGCACGCAGCAGAGGACCCACACACAGGAATGTTTCTTGCTCTTCCAGGAAGGGGCTAATGCTTTTTCCTCCAAATCCCAAGGACTCATGCTGGACCTAGCCAGCAAGCCCTATTCAGTTCTGCAACAAACTGAGGCCACCTAGCCCTCAGTGCAGCTGGCAGGGAAAGGAACAGAGCTGGACACCTAACTCTGAGGTTTCTTCCAGGCCTGAGTTTGGAGTCCTGGCAGCTGAGGCCTAGAAAGGACTGTAATACTCTCCCTATCTTCCTCAAATGCTTAGTGGCTGAGCTGGGTTGGAGCCCAGGACTCCCAAGTCTGGTCTGGCTGGCATCTTCTGTTTGGGTGGAGCCACTGTATCCATGGAGACTCCCCTTCCCCTTTCTGTAGGTTCTCAGGGATTCAGCTTGGGGTTACGCACTCCACCTTCCCATCCTCAAGTTGTCACGGCAACCAAAGTCCAGGAGAATAAAGTCAGGCAGATGGAGTTCCCATTTCCGAAGGCCCCACTGACTGGTTTCTATTACTCACACCCTGGCTCCCTGGGCCTCAGCGCTGCTCCAGCATGGGCCGTGCAGCTGGAGACCAGCCCGGAAAGGTGCCTGGGTTCCAAGCCTGGCCTCACCTGGGCTCTCAGGGGGACCTGGGGTGCATGCCTTGTTCCTGTAGGCCCCCAGGCCTTTCACTTGCACAGTGTTTTGGGGACTCATTCCCATTTTTCTTTATAGCCTCCTCTCTCTGAGTGGCATCCCAGGGTCTGAGCTCCCTCCTGCCCCATGCAAGTCCTGCCCCATTGCACAGATGGGACAAGTGAGGCAGAAGGAAGAGAGGCAGCTCGGGGAGGGGTTAGAAAGCCTGGGCCTTGGAGTCAGGCTTTCGGGTTCAGTCCCTCACTTGGCTGCTTATTACTAGCTGGAAACATTTTCACAGAACACACGGCCCCTTTGCCTGTTTCCTCATCTCTACATTGAATATTGGCACCCAGGCCTGATTAGCAACAGCTGAGTCGAGGTCAACCATGTGGCAAGTGTGGTTCAGTCCCTGACACGGGGCCTGCGCTCCTTACATATGAGCTGCTCTTAGCGACAGCTCTATTTGGGGTCACCAGCAAGCGGCAAAGTTCATTCTCGTGTTACCCACACCTAGGGTTCTAACCTGACCCAAGTGGATTGGAGTGGCAGTCTTAGGTCCCAGCTGTGTGCTTCCAGGGACAGTTTTGCTGGAGGGCAAAGCCTGCCTGTTCCAGGGAGAAAGTCAGAGACAGCATGTCCTCACTCCGCTGCCCAGGCTGGCCTGGCTGAGAGCAGCTGGGGTGAGCTGGGAGGGTGGAGAGGGAACAGGGCACCACAGCGCCACTCCGAGGATGGCAGTGGGAGGGGCCTCAGCTGCAGCCGGATTCCTGCCCTTGGCCTCTGTTGTGGGAGCAACGTGCTCTCTGGGCCTGGCGTGGAGCAGCCATGGCCACCCAGGCTCTAGCCTGGCAGAGACCTTCTGATCCATTCTGCCACCCAAGTCTTACATCCCCTCTGGGGTCTCTGCTCGCATCCTTTCCATGATGGGGAGTTCATTACCTCCCAGGCAGCTCAAAAGGGCCTAGGTATCCTGAGGGGGTTCTCAAATTCCCTCCATCTGAAATTGGATTCTGCAGGTGTCCCGCCCTGACCACCACCCAAAGACTGGACGATTCTCTGACCTTCTCCTTTCCGGCTTTGTTAACCTTCACCAAATCCTCTGAGCTCCTACCCCAGCTCCCCACCTTTGCGTACTGCCTGCCGTCCCTTTTCCGGATCCTTCCTTTTGACATCCTGCCCAGAAAGCCTCTCTGAGCCACCTCTCCACCCCAGCAAACCTCAGACCTTGATGGCCCTGGCCGGCCCCTCCTCTGCGGAGAGCTCTCAGGCCTCCAGTCACGGGTGTGGCTCAGAGAAGCCGCTGTATGCAGTTGTTTTGCTTGCAACTGGCAACATCTGTGGAACATCTGGCTTTGCCTGTCCGCTTCCTGGCTGGGTCTGGCAGGAGAGACGGGATACCTAGGGCCCCCTGCCATTGTGGTGCCCCATTTTGGGTGGAAGGAGGCAGTGGGGGATGGAGCAGTAGCTATGGGCTAGATCGATCCTCTCCATTCAGTTGGGCCAGGTCGCAGGTACAAGGGAATAGCTCTGACCACACAGGCACACGACACACACGTCCCATGCCTGATCACCATCAGTTCTCACAGCAGTGCTGGGAGGAAGTTCTGAGGGTTATTTTCATTCTGAGAAAGAGAACAGGAAGGCTCAGAGATGGTGGACGAGCTTGGCAGGCCTAACTTCCAGGCAGCCTTACGCATCCACCCTTCTAGCTGAGATTCTCAGAGGCCGGGCTGCACCAGGAGCACACTTTCTGCGCTGCCCTGGGCGGAGGGTAAGGCAGCCCAGGAACCAGGAACGATGGGCGCTCTCAGTGTGGAAAGCCTTGTCCTGAGATTCATCTCGGTTCCCAGTCAGCTACCAAATGGGAACAACAGTCCCACTTCATGGGGCTCTCGTGGACCCAGTGTGGTGATGAGTAGGTGTGAAGGTGGTTGGTGGCCCTGTGGCTGCCATTGAGCCACCAGGAGGGGAGGGGAGGCCACACCCCAGCCGGGCCCCCGAGGTGCAGTACAGGAGCCAGAGGTCCCACATGGGCTCAGCAGGGCTCTCCTTGTGCCATCAGGGAGCTGATCTGGCCGCCAGGAGTTCCAGGCTCTGTCCTCGCATCTATCCCAAACACTCCACATGACCTTGGACCTTGGACGAGGCCCTCCCCACTCTGGTCCTTCGTCCCCCCTGGAAAATAAAGAGGGGTGGCAGTGGCCTGTGTAGAATGAGGGGCTGGAGTCCAGGCGGGGTCCATGTATGGGGTGTGAGGACAGCACAGCCCCTTCCCAGGAGGACTGAGGGGTCTGAGTGGACGGAGCAGTCTGTTTACCACTTGCGCAGAGTCCAGGAGTTCATGCCACTTGGGACACTGGCGTCCTGCCCTCTGCCAGGCTGGAGCCTCTGCTGGTTATTTACAAGCTTCTGCTCTGGGGCAAAGTCCACTCCTTCGTTTCACTCGGACCTCACCCACTCACACCCCACGCCCCAGGGAGGCAGCTCACTTTGCAGCGTCCCGTCCAGGAGAAGCTATAACATGATAAAGGGGGTGAACAAGGGCAGAGTCTTCCATCCGGTTCTGCCACCAATTTGCTACGAGTTCCTTTCCTCACTTTCCCCATCTGAAAAATGGGTGCTTTCCTGGAGCTGACTGACCCCTTGCCAGGTGCTGGCTTCTTCTGTAGTGATTTTGCAGCAGGAACCATTTCCATCCCTTGCTGCAGTCCATGCTGAGCTCAAGGAAAGCAGTGACTAAGAGTGTAGGCTTTGGGGACTGTCAGATCTGGAGCTGACACGAGGCTGGATGCCTCTTTGATATGTGACTTCACTGAGCCTCATTTATAACAAGGGATTATAAGAGCTCTTCCAGGCCTGCTTTCCTGCACCCCACTCACTCATTTCAGGGCCTTTGCACATACAATGCCTGCTGCCTGGAGCACTCCTGCCCACCTCCTTAGCTCACAGTGACAGTGCTGATGACAATGAGCGTTTAATATTTGCTGGGCACTGGGCTGGACTTGAGTGACATTTTCTTCTTTCAAGCTTACTAAGAGTGACTGCTGAGGGAAGGCTTGGCTTGTGAGCCTCCAAGTACTTCCACTAAGTTGTCTTACTGGGCAAATTACTGCTCTTTCTAGACCTCAGTTTACTCATCTGTAATATGGGGGCAGGATTAGTATCCGTATTACCATCAGGTAGCTAAAATAAGGAGTAAGAAATTGACACCTACAACTTGCTTAGAATAGCGTCTGGCACATTGTAAATGCTATGTAAATATCTATTCACTAAATCTCTATGTCTCAGATAGGAAAACTGGTGGCACTTGTCTTTGGTTACACAGGCCAGAGGAGATGGGGAGGCTGGTTGCAGGGCCTGGATCGGGAGGCTGTATCTCCTCTCCTTGGATCCTGCTGAGTTTGGCTTAGATGTCGCTTCCCTCTTTGATAACCCTGACTATAAGAGGGTCCCACCGTCATCTCATAAAGTGCCTTTCCTTCCTGCCACTTGTCCAGGTTGTACTGCATGTCCCTATGGGCTTGTTTCCTTGCTGTCATAAAGCTCTTGGGTGCAGGGACCACACCTGCCTTCCTCTGCGCACCGTCCCCAGCCTTGTCTCAGGCCTGACACATAGTACCTGCTTCATAAGGATGAAGGATTTAAGGATGGAAGCTGCTTATGGCTCAGCGTGTAGTTTGCACAGGACGAGCTTGTGAAAGAAGCCCAGAGAGGAAGCTGCGGAATAAGACTGAGTTCTGCTGAGAGCGCTGAAAACACAGGTACAAGTTTGTGCCTCACACAGGAAGGTGATATCCAGGCCTCAGTGGCCTGGGCCTGCCGTGGCACTTCCATGGTCATCAGCAGCCCTCTATTCTTTGCCTAAAATTCTATTATTCTGCACCTAAAATTGTCTCATGACACTTTCCTTGACAACTCACTAGCCAGAACTGGGTTACATGGCTTACATGAGTCACAGGAGGGCTGGAAAATAAAGCCACATGGCCAGAGAAATCAGAGGTTTTAGTTGGGTGCGGTGCACCTCTGTGATCCCAGCGCTGATTCAAGAGGTCGAGACAGGAGGATTGCATGAGTTCAAGGCCCGCCGAGGCTACATAGTGGGCTCAAAGCTGGCCTGAGCTACATAGTAAGATCCCATCTCAACACAAGTGAACAAACAAGTAGTCAGGGTCTGTTGCTAAGGAGTAATCGTAAGGGTGGAAAAGGTTAGGGGACAACCAGCAGTATCTGCCAGTCACTAATGACTGCATCTTCTTCAGGCCGTGGAGGGGAAGTGGGCATGTATCAGCGAGTTATTGATTCAACGATGCTGCAAAACAGATCAGCCCCCATTCTGTGGCTTAAAATAGCAATCACATCTGTCCATCAGCTAGAGTCAGCTGGCACAGGTGCAGATGGGTGGACTCGGCCTTTCACTGAAGACTGGGCTCAGATCCACTACGTGGGACCCTTTCCCCAGGCACAGGATTAGCATCTTCCTGGGGGAAGTTCTCATTGCAGTGAAAATGTCTGTATGTGTGTGTGGGTTTAAATTTGAAATAATTATATATTAACAGGAAACGACCAAGATAGCACAGAGAGTTCCGTGCACCCTTCACCCAGGGTCCCTCGATGAGTACTTCTTTTATAATTATAGTACAATAGCAAAGCTGGAAACTGACTTGGTACTATGTGTGTAGTTGGATGTCGCTTGATTACATGGGCAGATTCGTAAAACCACTACCACAACCAAGACACGGAATGATTCCATCACCCGCAAAGATCTCCCTCAATATCCTTTTTATAGCCGTACCCATCCCCCACTACCACCTCTAACTCCTGGCAGCCACTAATTTGTCCTCTACCTATATAATTTTGTCATTTCAAGAATGTCACATAAATGGACTTCTACAGCATGTGCCCTTGGGAGATTGTCTTTCTTCACCCAGCACAGTGTCCTTGAGAGGCATCTAAGCTTCTGGGTATCAATAGTTAGCTCCTTTTTATTGCTAAGTAGTGTTTCACGGTATGGATGTACCAGTTTGCTTAACTAGTCACCTGCTGAGGGACATTTTGGTTGTTTCTAATTTGGTTGGTTTTACATATGCAACGATTTTAAACAGTTGTGTGGAGGTGTATGTGGCTGCATCTTCTCATCTCTCTGGAATGCATGTCTAAGAGTGCAGTTTCTGGGGCAAATGGTTACATGCAGGTTTAGATTTTAAGAAATTGGCAAACTCTTTTTCAGGGTGGTGGCACCGTGAGGAATGTGTTTCTCTGCATCCCTGACATTTACTATAATGCCTATATTTCATTTTAGCTTTTCAAATGGAAATGTGGTGATATCGCATCAGTCTTAATTCACATTTCCCTAGTGGATAATGATATTTAATATCTTTTCATGTACTTATTTGCTATCTCCTTATCTTCATTGGTGAAATGTCACTCTGTGTCTTTTGTCCATTTTCTAATAAGATCGTTTGCTTTTTCACTATTGAATCTTGAGTGTGCTTTATATGAAATCTCCTTATGGACCCTTTGTCAGATATATTATTTGCTAACAATTTCACAAATAAAGTAGTTTGTCCTTTCATTCCTCTAATGTCTTCTACAAAGCACAAGCTCTGACTTTTGGTAAAGTTCATCTTACATACTTTTTTCTTCTTTTGTGTATCATGCTTTTGGTAGAACATTTAGAAACCTTTCACTAAGTCTTAGGTCCTGAAAATTTGCTCTTCCGTTTTCTTCTAGAAGTTTATCTGTGATCCATTTTGAGCTAATTCTTGCATAATCTATGAAGTTCAGGTTATGCCTTATTTTTTTTCCATGAGTATATTCAATTGCTGGGCCACCATTCATTCATTATCCTTCCATTGACTTGCCTAAGAAAACACCAGCTTTATTGAGACATCTACAGATGTGCTATTTACCTAAAATGTACAATTCAACATTTTTAATACATTTAAGAGTCATTCAACTACCATTTTGGAACATTTTCATCATCTCCTAAATGAACTTTATACCTATTTGCAGTCATTTCCTTCTTCATATCCCACCCTTACCACCCTGGCCAACCACTACTTAATTTGTGTCTCTAGATTTGCCTGTCCTGGACATTTCATGTAAATGAACTCATGCAATATGTGATCTTTTTTCAGTTAGCTTGTTTTACTTAGAAAAATATTTTTTCAGGTTTATCATGTTGTAGCACGTATCAGTAGTTTTTTTTATTGCCTAGTAAAATTCCATTGCCTATAATTATATTTTATATGCTACATAATATTACACATCTTATTTATGCATTCAGTGATGGATATTTGGTTTGTTTCCAATTTTTGACAATTATGAATAATGTTACTATGAGTAATTACGTACAATTTTCTTGTGTTGACATGTTTTCAATTCTCTTGGGCATATACTGCACTGTATAATTGTGAGTCACAAGCAAACTCTATTTTTAACTTTTTGAGATACTGCCAAACCAACTAATTGACATTTCCACCAGGATTGTGTGAGGTTTCCAATTTCTCCACATCTTCACCAACACTTGTTATAATGTCTTTTTTATTATAGTCATCCTATGGGTATGTGGTGGTATCACTGAATTGCTTTTGCGATTCTGTCAAAAATCTATTGTTTATACTTGTATTGGTCTATTTCAAGTTTCTCTATTTTATTCCATGATCTACGTCTCTATCCTCTGCCAATACCACACAGTCTTGAATACTGTATTATACAATAAGCCTTGAAATCCAGTAGAGTGATTTTTCCCACTATTCTTTCTTTTCAAAATTATTTTAACAATTCTAGTTCTTTGCCTTTCCACATACATTTTAGGATAATCTTGTCCAATCTACAAAATGTCTTTCTGAGATCTTGATAGTAATGATCTCAGCTCTAAAGTCTGTGCCTAGGCTCTCTCTATACCTCAGAAATCACAGCTTCAACTTCAGACAAACTGCACACTATGTTGGATATTCCAATCCATGAGCGTGGTATATCTTTCCATTTATTTAGATCTCCTTCGATTTCTTTCAATTCCTGTACATGTTTCATTAGATTTATATTCATTTAATTTTTAAAAGATGATTGTATGTATTGGATTTTTAGTTTAGCATCCATGTGTTCAATGCTAGTGCATATAAATATGATGAACATGAGGATTGATTCAGTCTTTCACCAACAAGCATGATATTATCTGTATGGATTTTTTATAGATGCTCTTTATTTGCCCAGGAAGTTGTTTTATTTATGCAGGAAGTGGCTTTAATTTTCTGAAAGTGATATAAGGGACTGAACTACTATGTTTGGTATGAGCTCGTGTTCTCTAAAATTGAAGAATGAATTTTAGGAACAACGGAGGTTAACAATGGAATATATTTGAGAGAAAAAGCTTGTGCTGAAGACAGAAGAGGTCCCGAGTGGGTTACCAAGGACTCTGTCTTTTCCGGGGACTTTTATAGAGCAAAATCATGGGATGAGATGGGTTTGAGGTGGGGGAAAACTGGGAACTCACAAGGCAGATGGGCATAAGGTGGGATATAACTATAGTTAGCCAATAAGATCAATAGTTCAGGTAAAATTGATTACATTAGGGACACATAAGGAAGCCGGTCAAGTAGAAAGCAGGCATTCTTAAGGAGCAGTGACTCTACCCTAGGAGGATGGCATAGTGACTCCAGGCTTCCTCAGAGAGATAGGGAATTAATTAGAATATCAGTCCGTAGGATGTGGATGCATTTGTTTGATCCTTTGCCTTGAGGCCTGGCCCACAGCAGGAGGTGTCTGTCTCCCCACAGTTGCAAGGTATCTGTTCTGGCTCCTTTGAGGACCTAGCCCTGTCTCACTGCCTATAATATTTCTAACTATTGGCCCTGAAGCAAGGCCAGCAGATCGCTGTAGCTGCTGGTTTCAAACAGGAGCTTAAAGAGAATTCTTTCTGTGGTCTGTTGGCCATTTCAGAACTTTGGAAATGGAATGGTCAATTCATCAGAAAGAAATAGCAGGTGAATATGGCGGACTTTAGGGGGCCTGCAGGAGAGAGACCCTGGTGCCTCGGGACCTGCACCATGTGGTTGACTCCGGGTGCCGGGAGAACAAGGAACTCCTCCCCTCTCTGAGGGGCGGCTGAGAGTGTGGCCGACTTTCGACCTTCGGCAGCCTGAAGGAGAGACACCCTGGCGCATCGGGACCTGCACTGTGCGGATTGACTCAGGGTGCGGGGAGAACAAGGAACTCTTCCCTTCTCTGGGGGGCGACTGTGATCCTGCCTGCGTGTGGGCTGAGAATCAGACATCTCATGTCGTCCTGTCCCCCATCCCGTGTCCTCCCTCCCTCTTCCCCCTGCCTAGCAAGTGGGAGCCAGTGAACTACACATCTTGGAAAAGATTGGCTATGTTATTTAGTATGAGCTCTCCATATGCAAAGATAAGGACAACCATTTGGAAGAAAACAAGAGACAATATGACACATAGTGAAGATCTCTGGTTGTCTAGCTTTGAAATTTATGCTTTCTTATGTCCCATTCTGTTCTGTTTTGTTGTGTTTCATTTTACTCCCTTTTAAAATAAAATTTAAAAAATTCATAAAAAAATATTTCTAACTAACTCAGCTGCCTGTAACAAAAGTTCTTATCACGAAGGGTGTTAAGTTTTGTTAAATAATTTTTACATCAATTGATAAGATCATAATTTTTCTGCCTTAGCCTGTTAAAATGAAAGATTACATTGCTTTTCACATATCAAACTAGCCTTGCATCCCTGGAATAACTTCTTTAGTAGTGGTGTACAATTTAAGAAATATGTTGCTGACTGTGGCATCTATAACTCACAATGGACTCTACATCTTGGGTCGGGGGTGAGCCTCTCCTGAGGCCTGCAGAGGCATGTAAATGGAACCTTCCTATCCTCCCCAGCCTTCAGCTCCTCCCTATGGCTTGGGAATACCAGTAGTTACAGAAAGATGCTGGGGGAGGGGTTGGGAAGTGAAGGTGTCCATCGGGCCTACTTGCAGGCCAGGGGAGCCTAGAAGGTCAGAGAGACTGGCATGGCATTCTTCCCAGTTCAGAGTCCAAGTAGGCCCCAACCCCTGAACTGTACCCTCCACAGCTCTGAAAGTCTGTGCCTCAGCTCTCTCTATCCCTCAGGAATCACAGCTTGCCTTGAATTTTCCACTAACCGTTTTGTGGTTGTGAGTTTGGGCTCTCTGGTCAGGATGACCTGGGAGTTGACCAAGCTGGACTTTATCCAGAGTGGTGGCCAAGAAGAGCACTGATACCCCTTGACCCCTACAGGGAGATAAGCAGCTGGACCCAACACTCTGCTGGGGCTATTTTTAGTTGCTGATTCCTGGCAGGCCTGTCCCGTTCTGGGCCTGGAGGGAGAACAATGAGCCTTTGAGCCTTCGCCAGTCCGGTGGCCTGTGAGGTCCTGGAGAAAAGTGAAGTACTCTGAGGTGGTGGACGGAAGTTGCCCATCCCCGCTTGCTGACCCACAGGAAGTGCTTCTATCCCAAACTCTTTGTCAAACTTCCTGCAGGGCCAGGTGCAGGGCCTCTGCGTGACTCTGGGAGGCTGTACAGGAGCAGCAGCAGCAGCAGCAGCATTACTGCTGTTCCCTGAGGGTCATATTTATTGGCCTTGTAGCACAGATAAGGAAACTGAGGCTCCCCGGCAGGAAGTAGCTGCTCATTCCCAGCAAACAAGTATAATGGGAATTCACATCTAGGCCCTCTAACTCCTTCCATGAGTAGGCACTGCAGAGCCCCCTACCCCATCTCAGCGCTCTCTTTCCACCATGAGATCAGTGGGTTTCAGTCTCTCCTCCTTAATGGTTCTGACTCGGTGACCTTGGGCAAGTCACTTGCCTCCGTTTGCCTCATTTACTCATCTTTTAAACAGGGAGAGTCTTTCTCTCAGGGCTGGATGCGGCTGACGGTGGGAACCATGGACCCAGTGCTTGGTGCACCCCTGAGAGAGCTCTGTGCTATCAGGCCTCCCCCTTTGAAGCATTTGGTAACTCAGGAAGCCCACAAAGCATACTTCTGTTCATCTTAGAAGGATTCAGCCAGGGAATACTCTCTGAGCCTGTTGGACAGGTGCTAGCATCTGAACTCCAAAGAATAACAGATCAGATTCACACAGAGCTGTCAGGGAACCCAGTATGCGAGGGGAGACGGGCCCATAGACAGGAAACGACAATGCCACGAGACACACACACACAAAGTAACTATCAGCTTGGGCTGCCCTCACCAGACCCCCCAGTCCAGGCGGCTTAGCCCCCAGGAGCCAGCTTCAGTTCTGGAGGCTGGACGTCCAAGATCGAGGTGGTGGCAGAGTTGGCTCGTGTTCCTGAAGCCACCTTGGCATTCACATGGCTGTCTCCTCCCTGTGTCTTCATGGACTCCTCCCTCTGTACCTGTCTCTTCTCACAGGAGCGCCAGTCATACTGGACAAAATGGACAGTCGTTCCTAGCCTAATGACCTCATTTAATTTTAATCACCTCCTTAAAGACCACATTTCCAAATACGGCCACATCCTAGGGACTTGAGGCTAGGATTTCAACATACAAATTTTAGAGAACAATTTTCAGCCCATAACCATGCACATTTAAAATAGCAGAGAGCAGCAAGTTTTGCACATTGGTAGAGATTAAATCCTGGGTCCACCAAGGAGTCAGCCAGCCAAAATTTGGAGAGGAGGAGTTTCCAGAACTCCAGCTGTGGAGAGATTGTGGGAGGAATGGTTGACAAATTCCTGAGAATTGCCATGTCTGATCCTGAATGTCAAGTTGTTCTGTGCCCGGGCGTTGGAATTAGTCCCCACTGTCTCCCGAATGTCAGAAAGCTCCGCATTAAATTAACTCTGCTCTCCAAGGGCTTTGAGATAAAGTGGGACTTGGCCATCTCCAAAGTAGGGCCTTGCTGGTCACTGGCCAGGTGCTGTAAACAAGGAGGATTGCCAGGGGTTCACCCAAATCCACAGGACCCAGGAGTGGCGGGGGAACAGGCCAGCTGATGGGTGAGGACAATAGCTGTCTCACCCAGACAGGACAGCAAGGACATGAGGATTTGGGGACACCCAGATGCTCTACCTGGGAAGAAGGAACCTTCACTGACTCGGAGGAGCAGGCACTGAGGAAGGCTTCCTGGAGAAGGTGAAGATCAAGGAGAATCTTGAAGTACAGGTCACAGGTTACTAGAGGAGGGTAGTGGCGCCCTCCCCCCATGTTTATGCAGACTGTAGGTGACATCTTCCTGAGCAGTCCTCTGGGTGCCAGGCAGTGAAGTAAGCTCTTCTGATGGGTAAAGAAAGCGGGTTGCTGCTGAGGATGGGTGAGCTGGCTGTGGCTGCCATGTGGGGTACAGGGTGAAGGGCATAGGAGGGGTTATGGGGCATTGGCCACACCGGAAAGGCCTGGAACTGCCATCTATAGAATAAGGACTTTATGCCTCTGACACGGAACCTGGCAGCTTTGAGAAGGGCAGAGCCAGGTGAGGTGGCTCTGGGGACAGAGGGTTAGTGTGACCGAATGCCAGGGTAAGCCTGGAGTGAGGAAAAGGATCATGGTGCTGTGAGGCAGCAGAGAGGGAGGGAGCCACTCTGGACCCAGGTTGGTGTAGGTCCTACGTGGCACCTGAACCTATGACCCTCCCGCTCCTGGAAAGGATCTGTGGTGACTTTCCAAGAACTGCTGTTTGTTTCTTCCTTGCAACTTCTGCTGGGGCCCAGAAGGAAAGGACTTTTGGACCAGCCATGCCCAGTTTATAATTTACAGCGCAGGGCAGCTACGGACAAGAACAGGACACACACTGATCCAGTGCCTCCCTTGTGCCATGTTGGTGCCAAAATCCTTAACACACTAGCACATGGTTCTCCAGGCATCCTGAGGGGGAGCAGCTGATATTCCCATTTCCAAAGAGGAACATTGAGTGCCGGGGGGGAAGGAGGAGGAGCCCAAGATCCCAGAGCCAAGAAGGCTTTGCATCTAGGTCTCTCTTTTTCTTAACCCCAAATTTACCTCCTAAGAAGGTCCCCCAGACTCCAGCTGGACCGCTTCAGTTTCCAGGAAGTAAGGGGTGAGCCTCTAACTCTATCCTCCACCCTTTTGCCTGGGAATAAAAGGGAGTACCTTGGTAAAGGGCGCCTGGCCTCGCCACGCACTTGGGGAGGTTGGGGAGAGGCACACGTGCCTGGTATACACAGCCCTACCCACTACCCACCTCCTCCTTGCTCTGGTCCTGGGCAAGGCCTTGTCTGCAGACAGAGAATTAGACGTAGTAACCCTTGGTGAACCTAGATCCTTACGCAATGACAAACTGCTACCTACACTGCTTGACCTCCGAAGTCAAGAAGCCGCCTTCCTGGCTCTGGACTCTCCTCTGGGCTCTTTATGGTTGCCAGGAGTTTGTCTTTCCCCCTGAATCTGTTTCCTCCTCCGATAAAGTTAGGCAATGGACTCTATTATTCAGCTTTCTGAGACCCAATATTCGACACTGCCAGCTTAAAGGAAGACAGGTATAAATGGGCTCACGGTCTCAGGAATTCAGTCCACGGTGGGTCATGGACTTAGTTCTCGGCAGCCAGGACACAGAGCAGGGGAACAGCACCAGAGAGGAGGGTGTGAGGAGCCAGTTTCGGTACCTGCGGTCACATCTCCATGAGCCACCCAGACACACCCAGGGGTGTGCTTTATAAATCTGCTAGGTTAATCCAGTGACATTTGCATATCACGATTAACAGTCACAGATGCCATGCTCCAGGGTGTGTGTGAGAGGGAAACAGACCACGTTTGTAGGAAGCCAGGGAACCCTGGGTGCCAGCTATGGGCACCTTGTGGGCTGTCATGGTTGCTGTGTTGGGGTTGGGGTTGTATTGTGTCTGTTGTCACAGAGTTCTCCTTTCCCTCTCTCTCACTCTCTTTCTTTCTATTTTTGTACGAGGGATCAAACTCACAACTCCATGCTTACCAGGCCAGCACTTGTACCCCTGAGCTAAATCCCCGGCTCCAGCTCTTCTTTCTTGTGGGCTGGCTCCTGGGCACTGGAGGACCTTGCAGGCTGGTCCCATGATGGGAGGTGGGGTCCTATCCCGTGCGGGGAACCGAGCTTCTCTCCGCTTCAGCCTGTTACCCCAGCTAGCTGGGTCAGGGGATTTCAGAACTGCGTATCACCAGAGCAAGGAGTGTTCTGAAGTGAGGGGCAGGGGCTGGGGTGGGGGTGGGGAGTTCATAAAATGTCACATTCCCTCCCACTGCCTTCACTTTACTCAATAATGTGTGTGTGGATGCTTGTGTGCATGTGTGTGTGTGTGTGTGTGTGTGCTGGAAAAGACAGCACTGTGCGGAGTGCTCGGGAAGTAGGGACCCTTGCCGTAGTTCACATGTGCCTGGGCCGGTACCACGAACAGCCTCAGTTATGGCGTCCACGCTCTGCACATGTAGAATCTACACAGCAGGCCGCACACACGGCCTGTGTCAAGCACACAGCACACACTCACACGCCCCTGCAGCTCGGGGACAGCGCAGTGCTCCACAACCACATTCGCAGCACGGCCGTACACACGGGGGCAGTTGGCATTTTCTGTTTGAGAAAACACATTTCAAAATAAGCTCTGTGAGTTCGGGATGCTTCAAATGACTTGGCATTTCATTCCTGCCGGTGGTATCTTCAGATGATTGAAAACTAGTCATTCAACAGTGCAGTTAGAGCCAGGAGTGGCTGTACATGCCTGTAACCCCAGGACTCTGGGAGGCTGAGGCAGGAGGATTGCAAGTTTGAGCTTAGTCTGAGCAACCTAGCAATTTAGAGAAAACTTGTCCCAAAATTTCAAAAAGAGCAGGGGATGTAGCTCAGTTGGAGGCCCTGGATCCAATCTCTATTACTGGAAAAGGTGCACCCAATATATCCTTCGTTCCACTCCCAGCCGGGCCTGGGTCTGATAGATTCGGGCACCCCATGCGAGAGATCCGAGCTGTAAGGGTGGAGACCCCCAGCTACCCTTTTCCGGTGGGACTCTGGGCTTGTGCTGTCTGTGGTTCTGAGTCCCATTTACCCTGCATGATCTTCATGCGGCCTAGTGTGAGGCTCCCCTCTCTCCACATCACACGTGTGTGCGTCTGTGTTTGGGGGGAAGGGTGGGCATGGCATCCGGGCGCCAGGCCTGCCGGGTCTGTGAGCTCATACACTGCCGTCCCGTATGATCCTCCTGGAGAGGAACCTCCCAGCGGCTCTGCCCAGAAGGGAGAGCAGATGGAAAATTGGAGCAAGCTCTCATCTTGGGTCAGGGAAGAAAATATGCTTGTTTCCCCCTCTTCACTCTAAAAATATGCTCAAGGCTTTTTTGAGCCTTGTTGCAATAAAAACCAGCTGCGGCTCAGAAAACGCCTCCGCAGCCTTCGCCTAGGGAGAAGGAAAACAAAAACAGCCGCTGCGGCAGATCCCGAGTGTCCAGGCGCTGGCCCAGGGTGTGGGCACCTCTGGCCTGGAATTGCTCCCAGGGGGCACCAAGTAACCCCGTGTACTGGTTCTGGTGTGAGCGCTGGGCACAGAGGTCACTCAGTCCTTCCTCTCTGTAATTCCTAGGGCCCAGAGTGACGGGTGACAAGAGAGACTTGAACTCTGCTCCCGGCCGCCTCTTCCTCTCACAGCAGAGCCGGGTGGGTCCGTGAGGCGCCCAAACACAGCCTGAGAGAGTTGCCTGGTGGCGGAGAAGAGGAAGAGGTCTTGTCCGAAGTGGGGAACAGGAAGGCTTCCTGGAGCAGGTGATATTTGGATGACTGTCAAGGAAGGAGATGGGGCGAGTGTTCTGGGAAGGACAGAACCCACAAAGGCCTGGAGATGGAGACAGTGACAGAGTAGAAGGTGAAGGCTGAGAGACATTGGGAGAGAAGCAGGGCCAGTGGACAGGGGCCCTGGATCCGGAGCCATGGAAAGTACTTGAACAGAGGCGTGACTGGTCTAAAGCTAGACTGCTTGGGAGGTATTTGGGGAGGGAGGGTGGTTGTCCCACTAGAGTTCAGGAGAGTCCCTTAAAGAGGGATCCACACCTTTAATGGGGCTTTGGTGGCCTGGCTTACCCCATAGCAGAACCTGTGGAGCAGAGTGTGGACAGGAGCTGGGGGCTTGGAGTCAGATCAGGCTGGGGTCCTGTCCTGGCTGGGACTCCTGAGTCCTTCTTAGGCCTCTACTCCCCAGCTACACACAGCTACCCTAGGGCCTTGATTTCCCTGGAGTGTCTGTGCGGGAGGACTCCTTAGGCTCCAGCCTGCCGCCCTGCTGGACAGATGACGCAGCTGCACTCCAGGGAGAGGAAAGGGTGGCCCACGGTCACCCACACGCCGGTGACCACTGGAGAGGAGACTCCAGGCCGCGGAGGAAGAGTCCTTGGTGTGGATCTGTGGTTCTCAGAGCTGAGGTTGACTTCTGTCCCAGGGTACAGTCACCCGCACTGCTGTGCTGCAGGGAGAGGCCTGAGCTGGGGCTGTGAGCAGAGCCCCCTGGGGAGGGGACCTTCTCTCTCTCTCCTTTCTTCCTCCTCCAGCAGCAACACCACTGTAGAATGTATCTTCTTCTTGTTTTCAGAACAGGCTTGAGGAGATGGACTTCCCCAAGACCTGTAGTTGCTGGTGTAAGCAGAGGGAGGACAGGAGTGCTGTCTGTCCAGGTGGCTCTGCCTCAGGCCCTCCTTCCCGAAAGCCTACTCCTCAAACCAGCTTTGAACTTCGCTGGGTCATTGTGGGGTCTCACCGTGGGGTCTCAGGAGCCTCACGGCAGTATGCAGTGCATACCCAGGAAGTCTCTAAGGACTGGGTGGGCGGTCTGGGGAGGAAGGACATGCAGGTTGGGCCGGTGCCTTCATCCTCATCCTCATAGACTCTGTTTGTTTGCTGCAGATCAAGTTGCTTCCTGGATAGACCCTTCCACTTTGCCCTGGTTCTGCCTGGTGTTTTCTGAATCCTTTTAGTGATATGAGTTGCATGGTGGCAGCGGCTCCTGGAGGCAGAAGCCACCTGCTGTTGTGGCATCTTCCTTCCTCCCTGCCCGCCCCTCAGACCCCCAGCCAGCCCCATCATTGCCTGCCCCCTTTCTGCCAGGCCTCTTTCCTGCCCACTTGCCCTGCATTCCCTCTTCCCTACCTCCGCAGACTCTCTGCATCCCGAACAACTAGGGCTCCTCCAAGAAACAGAACAATGCCAGCGATGGCCTCAGTACATTTTAGTGTGCACTAAGTACTCTAAGACCTCTGCTAAGCGCTCTGCGTCCACTATTCCTCTCATCGCTCACAATAGGCCTGGGAAGCTGTTGGCTCCGCCGCCCCCGACACCAAACACATGGCCCAGCTGGAGGACCTCATTCTGTGGGTATCAAGCTCCTGTGCACGCTGGAATCACCTGAAGGGTGTCCAAAACTCCCTGTGCCTGTGTCCCACCACAAGGGGTTGAGGGTTAGTTGCTCTGGGTGTGGCTTGGACTCGGAAATTTTTAAAAGATTCCCAGAAAATTCTACTATGAACACATGTTTGGGAACCACCGGTTTTCTAGAGAAATCTTTTTGCCAGTATCTTTTTTTTTTTTTTTGGTACCAGGGATTGAACTCACAACCTTGCACTTGCCAGGCAGGTGCTTATGCCACTGAGCTAAATCCCCAGCTCCCTAGAGAAATCTTAATAGAGGACCTTAAAAACAACCTCGAGCAGACAGCTTTATTGAGATTTAATTGATAGGCAGGAAATCGCACATACTCAATGTATAATTTGATAAGTTCTTAAAAACCATCTGAGCCTTGTTAAGTATACAGTTCCGTAGAGTTACATGGTTGTGCAACCATTCTCCAGAAAGTTCTCATCTTGCCTGAGACTAAATCCATGAACAGCTCCCCACATCCTCCCCTCTCAACTCCCGACAATCACCATTCTACTTCCTGTCTCGGTCTTTGATCATTCTAAGTACTTCATGAAAGTGGAATCACACCACACAGATCTTTGTGACTGACTTGCCTCACTTAGCCTGATGTCATCTATGCCCATCCTTGTTGGAGGTGACATGATCTTCTTCCTTTTGGGGGATGAATAATAAATTATTCATTAATTTGTCCATGAGCATCTAAAACCTTGCTGCTATGGATATGGGGGTGTGTGCCTCACTCCCAGGCCAACTCCCCAGTCTTTCGGGGATATACCCAGAAGTGGGACTGATGGATCACCCAGTGCTTCCATTTTTGATTTTTTTTGAGGAACCATCCTACTGGTTTCCACAGTGGCTGCACCTTATACAATCTCACTCTGGCACACAAGGTTCCGAATACTCCGCACCCTCCCCAACACTTGCTACTTTTTGGGCAAGAGCTACCCCATTATGGCTTTGATTTGCATTTCTCTGATGATCAGTGAGGTTCAGCATCTTGTCATATGCTTGTCAGCCACCTGTAAATCACCTCTGGAGAGGTGATGAGGGGACATTTGCTGAGGTGTGACTGCAAGGTTTAAAGCTCTTGTAGGGGATGGTGCCTCACCAGAGATGAGCAAGAGCAGGAAGCCGCCACTCTCTTGGGCCTGAAGAAATGAGAGAGGGGCCTACAGTTCCAGAAGCTATGGGACAGGGGCTGCCTGGCAGTGCCCCAGACCTAACCATTAGGCTACACTGCCTCATTCAGCCAGGGACGATCTGGCACCTTCTCCTTCCATTTAGAGCAGAGCAGGGGTGAATGATGGCTCCGCCCTCAATGGGGATGAGGGTGGGAAAGGGGACTGTCCTCCCACTGAGACAACTCTGCTGAGTTCTGCTCCTGTGTAAGGCTCTAAGTGCCGTTTGTTTTTATCTGCTCCTGGAGCCACCAAATCCTAGATCTGAAAGACTCATAGGCTCTGGACCAAATCTCTGATTATCCAGAGGAGAACTGGGAGGCCAGTTCTCCTAGTGACCTTCCCAAGATTCCTTCCAGGGTGCCCTGGGCCCCTCTGCTCCCCAGAGGTGATCTTCACGGTCCACCTTTACTCCAGAGCCTGCAGGTGGTAAGATGGGCAATGGAGGCCATTCTCCTCTGTGCACTGAAGCAGGCATCCCTCATGACTACTGGCCAGTACCCTACAGGGTCAAGACACTCTCCCAACTGGACTGTGGGCAGGCCACATGGCCAGCCCTGGAGGAGGAACAACGTGGCACTGACCTCTCCCTGTGCACTTTCCATCTGGCCCTTCCTCGGGCCTCCCTTGCACACCTGCGGTGTGGATGTCCCCAGAGGTTCCGCTTGAAGACTCACGCAATGCTGGACTGTCTTAGTGGGAAGGGCTCCCAGCCACACAGCCCAGGTGCAGCCTCTCAGAGAGTTGGGAGGACCGAAGTCCAGAGCACCTTTGTCACAGGGTCAACCTGAGACTCGTGGAGGTGCTAGATGCTTTGCAGCTGGTGGCTGGCACGCTCTGGGCCCCTTCTTCCCTCCCCTTCCCTGGAGTTCTGCTTGGCAACCACTGCCTGCATTTTTGCAAAGTGATGTCATTTGCGGATAATGGTTTTTCCGTTCCTGGTGGAGCAGGAGCTCCAGATATTGTGTTTTGGGGGAGGGGTTCAAAAAGCAGATTGTCTGTCTACATCTTGGGCTGGGGCAGGGAGCTGGCAGTCCCCTCTCCTGGAACAGCCATATCAGAGGCATAAGGCAAGGCCATTATCTTCCTGGACTCTAGTGTCCCAAAACTGCCCTAAGAACAAGCCTGTCCTGTTTCCTCGTACTTACGGGAGACCAAGGCCCAGAGAGGCTGCAGCCTTGCCAAGCTCACACAGCATTTGGAGGTTAAATCTGGATTCATACCCAGACTCCTAACATCCATGACACACTAGGCCTATAGGTCAGGGTTTCTCGGTCAACCCTACTGCCACTTGTCATTGAAGAGTTCTGTGCAGCAACCTTGAATGCCAGCTGAACCCAGAAGCAACCATATATTCTGCCACCATCCATTTTTAGAAATCAGAGGCGACGGAGCAATGGAGAAACTGGAGGGGAAATTCCGTTTTTCCCAGAAAGACGTCACCCTCTACCTCTTGAGTCTTTGCTCACTGCTGTAGAAAGCGAATTCCTGAGTCCGAAGCCCACAGAGCAGCGTGTCTGAGGCTCTGCCTTCATCAGACCCCTTTGGGATGTTCAGGCAACACGGGAGGGGGTCGGGTTTGGAAACAGCCCCAGGCCTCCTGCTGGTCAGGAACACTGCTTCCTCTGACCACTTTACTTGGAGCAAAACTGCTGATTTATTTTCTTGGGGGAATACAAATAAGTGCTGGGTTTTGTAATCCCATCCCCAGTCCCATCTGGAAAACCGAGCTCATGGAGCTTGGCTGCCTGCGGGCTGAGGGCTGTGTCTGGCCGCGTCTGGAGTGACAGTGAGCCCTCCACCATCAGCAGAGGCACGGCTGACGTTTCCTTTCCTGTTACACGGTCCTTGGAATGTTTGCCCCAGGAGGCTGTCCGGGGGCAGGCGGAATGTGGTGGAAAGAAGCCTGCTGCTTTCTGGGCTGCTGACTCTCTGTGTGACTGAGCCATTACTCTGTTCCTCTCCAGACCTTGATTTCCTCATCTGTGAAATGGGGGAGCAGTGATTCTCAATTGGAGGACCACGGACCCCAGAACTACTTACAGAATGCATTTAAAAAATACTCCCACCAGGATGTAGTGGTTCAGCCCTATAACACCAGCATTCAGGAGGCTGAGGCAGGAGAATTGCCTAGAGTTTGAGCCAGCCTAGGCTCCCTAGTGAGTTTAAGACAAGCCTGAACTACTTCATGACATCCTGTCTAAATAATAATAATAATAATAATAATAATAAAGAAAGAAAACATTAAAATACATTCTTGCTTGTTTCCTCTTCCAGGTCTCTGGAAGTTTTTTTGAGCTTCAAGTGATTTTGATGGGTAAGCCTTGTGGGGCACGCAGCTCTGAAGACCCTGAATCCTCTCTACTCCAAGAGTTAGGTTTAACACTCCACAGTGCCACGGAATCTCCTCCCCTCCCATTAGTGAGTGTGAGGGTCTTGCCTGAGGTGAGATAGTGGAATTGTCTGCGCTTGGCAGGATTCCCCAAGGTCCTCAGTCCAGCTGAAGTCACTGTTAAAGCAACTTCATTCTTCCAACAAGGAAATTCTAGCTGCTAGTTACAGAGTTTGGTTTCAAAATTGTGCCATTTATTATTTTTGTTGGAGTGGCTTGTAAACCCTTGTATCGTCATACATCATTTATAGTGCATGAGTCTACAGGAACGTGCTTTCCAGATGAGGCCCAGTCCTCCTGCTCAGAGCTTAAAACCTTCCTTTAAAAAGGAAAATGGAAATCTCTCCCGATGTGTTACCACTGATACCATCTCAAGTGACGTTCAGGGCGCGTGGTTTCACTCCTGCCTCATGTGCTGGGGTGGCTATGTCTGCTGCACACATTGACGAGTTCGGGGACTCAGCTGTCACGGGCTGGAGTGGTGAAAGAGGTCCAAGCTGCTAAATTCTTAGGTCTGCTTTTGAAAGTTTTGTTTTGCCCATATTTTTGTGTTTGTCAAGATTTCCTACTCCCAGGTATCCGCAGTTAGTTGCCACCACGTCATCATGACTCCTTCCAGTGGAAAAGCTGGGATCCACATGTGTCAGAATTGTGCATCCTGTAAGAGTTAATAAATGGCAAGGGAGAGGACCCTGATGAGTCAAGGGTGTAGACTTTGATGTTTATTTTCCCCATTGGGTGTAAGGGGGAGGTTTTCTTTTTTGTTTTCTTTTTAATAGTCAGCCCATTGCCAGTTACTTCTGGAAATCTTTCTGAATAAATGAAGAGTAAATGTAGATACAGGTTTCCAAGCAACTAATTTACATTCTAGATGAACTTGTTTTGTTTCTGAAGTAGAAATGCCTTCATTTCTTCTTCATCCACCACCTCTTTTTGGAGAGGTTGTTCCATTCCCAGTTGATAACACATGATACATGACCCAGCTCATGGGGGACATGAGAGCTGATCATACTTTTTGGCCAGGACATTTGCACCTGGGATTCAAAACTGAGGGAAGTCACCCATAGACCAAGTAAGTCAGGAGACTGAGGATACCGTAAGAGCTGCCTAGGGCTGCCAGTGGCTACTGGGCATAGAGGGTGCCTATGGGGGAGGGGGTATGGGGTAGGGGAGCAGGATGTGAGGACCCCGAGCACCTGAAGGAGTCCTCACCTAATCAAGTCACAGACAATCAGGGCAGGAAGAGCACAAAACAGTCCTGCCCGTCTACATGTGGGATGGGGTTGGGAACAGAGACTCTTCCAAGGCCTCCGGAGGGGCATGGCCAGGGCTCTGGACTCTTGCTTCGCCTGCTCTGCTTTCCTGTCTCCTGGCTCGGAGGATGGGCAGGTCTCCTTGTCTTCTTCTCTTCTCTCTCTCTGCCAAATTCTCTTCTACGAGTCCCAACCCCGCGCAGATGCAGGCCGGCATCATTTGCTCTAGATCTCTCCCAAACAGCTGCTCACAGCTGCTACAGTTCCTCCACTGGCGCTTCTGTTTTAGGAGCGACCCTGGGCAGAGTGTAGCACGCATATTGCTCATGGAGGCTTAATAAGTGGCTCAAGGAGCCCAGGATAAAATCCACATGTATTGACGCTCCAGGCTATTTAAACTCATGACACAGCCTTGTGAAAGTCTTGTGTCCTTTTACAGAGGAGCAAACAGGCGCAGAGAAGAGGGGTGACTTGCTCCAAATCACACAGCAAGTCAGGAGCATCGCTTCAGTCTGCTTTCAGAGTCCAGGATCTTTGCTTTAAAACAGGCTGAAGAGGGAGCCAGGGACAGGTCAAGTTTTGAAGCCAGGGGCAGGCAGAGGAGGTGGGCAGGTAATGAGATGAGCCTGTTATCCAGACTCATCCACCGGGAAGAGTTCTGGGTTGGTTGTTAGGATCAAATAGCTATACAATTGAGCTCTCACTTCCACAAAGAGTTGGACTAATATCCTTTGCAATCTCAGAGACCTCTGTGGGCTGAGATTGGCCCAGGTCTGGGGCCTGAGGGAATAGATGACTGTCTACTCATGGCCCAATTTGAAATGACCAGGAAATCACACCACGTGGACACTGCAGCTTGAGTGTCTGGTATCCAGTCCTCCTGCTCCACTCAGGTAGATTAACTGCTCCTCATCTGTAAAGTGGGGGTGATAACAGTATCTACTTGATAGTGAGGACTAAGGAAGTCGAAAGTGGTAAAACTGTCGGACAGCGCCCAGGCCTAGGAAATGATCACCGCGTAATGAGTAGTACTAGCGTCTCTCCTGGGGTTGGGTGTTTCTTCGGGATGAGTAGGTTTGAGCTTCCCGTTCTGCTGAACTTCTTCCTCTTCCAGGATCCAGCAGCTGGCCCCTGTGGGCTTGTTTCCTGGGCAGAGTGAGTCCACGATCACTCAGACGTGACACATGGCCTGGCCACCCCCACTCAGACCACAGGCAGCCAGTCCTGGGCTAAAAATATTGTGCTCGTGAATGAAGCCAGGGAGGCCGTGCGGGGGACCCAGAGCTGGTGCTCATGGTAAAATCCAGCCTCCAGCTCTCTGCCGCCTGCCTCAGCACCTGTCCTGTGCTGCCATGGGGGACACACACTCAGGGCAGGGGTGGGTGAGAAGGGGCTGTGGGGAGGGGGGTGAGGGTGGCCACCTGTGGATGGATCCTTTAATAGGACAGGGCCCAGTGGCCCATCTCCCAATCCCCTTCACCTGAGTGAGGTAGGAGTTAAAACCCCCATTTTGGTGGAGGGTGTAGATACCTCCAGGGTTCACAGTCTGGAGAGGTGAGTTAAGTTTGCATTCTGGGTCTGTGTTCCCCCAAAGTCTCCTCCCATTCCGCCTGCTGTCCTGGTTCCCTTCGGGAAAGCCCTGCTTTGGGGAGACACAGCTCAGTGTGTTTTCTCTTCCTGAGGTGCGCGGCTGTGACCCCAGACAGTGGCTGTGACCGTGACCGTAACTGTGGCCGTCTTGTGGAGATCAGAGTTGGGAAGTGGAGAGCACCTCATGAGGGTGACAGAATCAGAGCTGCAAGGTGGAGGAGCAGGCCCGGAGTGGTCAGATAGACCAGCACGTCCAGAACAGCAGAAGCCAAGTGAACTTGAACAGGGTCAGGGGGCCCCGACTCGCTGTGGGCTGCAGCCTGTCAGTTCCTCCTGAGAGAGAAGCTGATAGCTGGTGACCCTGGAGATCTGGAGGGGACCCAACCTGTCCATGTGGCTGCCCTTCTAAACCCCTTCCTAGGGTGCCTACTGCTTGCCGTGTGTCCCCACTAGACTCAGAGCAGTGGTGAGGATGGTCCTGTCCTTCGAAACTTCTCCAGGTGGACCCGCATTGGGCTTATGCTGGGCATTTGGAGATTTTAAGGTTTGGGACTCAAAGCCTCTAGAAGTGCAAGTCTGGGAAATTTCAGAGCTTTCACGATAGTTAGAGGTGTGGACATCTTGGAAATTTTAGACCTTTTGGACTCAACATCTGGAGAATTTTAGAATCTTGGGCTCCTTTGACATTCCGAGATGCTTTTCTAAGTCTGGGGCTCCGTGGGCCTCAGAGTGGCAGGTATCCTTTCTGTGTGGAGGGGAACATTTGCTAGTCCCTCTGACCTTTCAGTTTCAAATCTCTTGATTGTATGAAGCTTTTTTAAAAATCCATATTTAAAAATATTGTATTGGTTTTCTTAAATATTTGATGTTATATTGTTTTTCAAACAAATGACAACATTTATTGGCCTACTTAAGCTTCTAGCTTTTCTTTGAAAGATGGTTTTTGCATCTCACATCACAGGTTCCCCAAACAGTCACACTAAGGTGGGATGTGGAAATTGCCCACTCTGTAGTAGGGAAACAGCCCCAGAGAGAGCACAGTATTTCCACAGGGCCGCACAGTGATTCAGGGTCAGATCTGGGCTTCTTGGCTCCCGGGCCTGAGCTGTGGGTCTAGCTAACCCTGTCCTCTTTCTTACGTTCATTCACAGAGCTTCCTCTCGTTTCCAGGTTCCCTTTGCAAAATGGGGTTGGGGATTCTTGAGCCAGGCTGGGCCCATAGGCCCAGAACGTGAGCCTCGTGTAATGAACGGAGACTGCTTCCAGTTTGTGAGGTACAAGAGGAAATGAGGAAAACAGAATCTGCATGAAGCTGAACCAGGGCTCTGCTGCTGAGCTCTGCGGAGGAGAGGAGAGGAGCGGGAGCCTGTCCCTAGAGCTCTGCCAGTGGCGCTTCCTGTCCTGCCCACCCCGTCCTGCCTTACCTGTGGCTAGGCCCCGGCTGTGCCCTCCCCACCGTCTGGCTCATGCTTTCTGCTTCCTGTGGCCTCTGGCTGGTTTCCTGTCCACTCATGGCTTCCATAGCTCCAGGGTTTCCCTTTATGTCCTTGTATGTACCTCTCGGTTTGGGCTCTCACTCCCAACTTCTCAAAGCAGTTGTTTCCCCCAAAGGGAGGACTTGATAGGTTGAGAAACCCCCCCACCCCACCCCAGCACAGGCCACAGTCAAAGGGCTCTTATATCAGGTCTCGGACTCAGTGGGGTCCCGTAGTCTGAACCACCCCAGTCTGAACCACCTCCCAGGGGTAACACAGACCCCACAGGTTGAGGGCTCACTGCCCCTACCTCAGTGCCCTGCTGACCTCTGCATCTACTGGGCTATGAGTTTGGGGGTTCCCACAACTCTCCACCCCTATGCGTGCCCTATGTATTTCCTTACTGATGGCTTTCCTTGCATGAGGCGTTCCCACGTCAGGCCTAGCCTGTAATTACTTGGGAAGTCACCAGGTTGCTCGCTCTATGAGGGAAGGGTTTGATCTGCTTTATTTCATTCAGCATTGTGCAGTACCCAGGGTGGGCCTGGCCAGAGCGATAGCTGTTGAATGGATAATTGCATGGATGAATGAATGAAGGAAGGAAGGATTGTTGTTGAATTAGAGATGACTGCAATATACACGATCCCTTGAGCCTAAGAATTCCAGGCCAGTCTGGCCAGCATAGCTAGTTTCTCTTCCTCTCTCTCTTCAGCACTGGGAATTAAACCCAGGACCTCCACACTGAGCTATGCTATCCCCAGCTTCTTCCTTCCTTTCTTTCTTTTTTTTGAGACAGAATCTGGCTGAATTACTAAGTTGTCCAGGCTGGACTTGTGCATTTGTGATGCTCCTGACTCAGCCTCTAGAGTGCTAGGACCACAGGTATGTACCACCATGTCCAGCTGAGAACATACCTCTTTTAAAAAATGAAGAAAGAAAAGGAAAAAGTGAATTGGAAAAACAGAAGTAAATTGCATATTCAATAATAACCTATTAAAATACATTATAGTAGCGTACAATGGGATTCGCGTGTTCCTTAAAATCCCTTGAAGGTCATATTCCTGCTCAAAAGCATTACTCATTAGGGAAGCACAAGTCAAAACCTCAGTGAGACACCACTTCATACTCACAAAGATGACTACAGTTTAAAAAAAAAAAAAAAGAAGAGGAAGGGAAAATAACCAGTGTTGTTGAGGATGTGGCGAAATTGGAATCTTCACACATTGCTGGTGGGGATGCAAAATTGTTGAACCGGTATGGAAAATCGTCTGGCAGAACCTCAAAGAGCTAAATATAGAATTAGCATCAACCCAGCTATTTCGCCCTAGGTATGGACCCAGGAGAAGTAGAAACATGTCCACACAAATACTTGGACACGACTGTCACAGCAGCGTATACAGAACTGGTAACAAGCACCAGCAACTCGAATGTCCGTCAGTCGGTGGATGGAGCTGTGTGGCATCTACATGGTGGAAATCGGATGAAGCATCAGTCCGTGCTACAACGTGGATAGGCCCTACACACAGAATCAGGCCCGACAGGAATCCCTACAGGGGCTCTTTTGAGAATGATGGCAAGGTTCTGGGATTAGCCATAATATTTACACAATATTCTGGTGAATATTCTAAGGACCCCTGAATTGTGCACACTTTAAAGTGGTGATTTGATGTTATATGAATTACATCTCCATTCTACTATAGGGAAAAGAGCAGCAGAAGTGATCTGATGGGAAACAAAAGCACAAAGTATCTTTATAAGTTATTCTTTCATACCTGTGGCCAGAAAACAAGACTAAATATAGTATTTACCACTGTGGGTAGAATTATAGGCCATTTTCATGATTTTCCTTCATGCATTTAAAATGTTTTTATAATGATTATGTAACACTTCATTGATTTGAAACAGGATTTAGGTAGCCAGGAGTAGTGGTGCATACCTGTAATCCCACCACTCAGGAGGCTGAGGCAGGAGAATCACCGTGAATCTGAGGTCAGGCTGAGCTACACAATGAGATTCTGTCTCCAAAACGACAAAACAGGATTTAGGGGCTAGAGTAGTAAGTTCAGTAGTAGAGTTCATACTTACTATGCTCAAGGCCTTGGCTCAGTTCTCTGCACAGAAAAAAAAGAAAGAAAGAAAGAAATGAAAGAAGGGAGGGAGGGTAGAGAGAAGAAAGGAAGAAAGAAAGAGAATTGATTTTAAAATCCTGTCACTTGGTACCTAAAAATTGCTTTCCTTGTGATAAAACCAACTCTCAGGAGCTGCCCCCTCCCTCTAACCTGCTGGCTGCGTGGGGGAGGGTGGCTGAGGGGACACTTTCACATCAGTTGGACAATGGGTACCAACGGACAATGGGTCTCCGTCTGGAGTGGTCCCTGCCCACAGAATCCGCAGAGGAAGTGGCAGGGACTGCCCCAGCCTTGAATAGGAACCTGGGGAAAGCGCAGTCCAGGGAAGACTCATCAGCTTTAGGGGGTGGGGCAGCCACCTCCTTCCCCTGGAGCTTAATGAGACCCCCAGAGAGAGCTATGACTCGGGTTTCCTGAAGTTAGAGGACCCTGGGGGCTGGAGCAAGTAGCCTGCGGCAGGGACAAGAGAAGAAGGCTAAGTTTAGAGGGATGGAGCAGCACGTGGGTCCTGAGGCCGGAAGTGAGCCGGGAGGGCGGGGCCTCAGCCCCAGCACCTGCTGCTCCGGACCTTCTGGATGGGAGGGGTCTTGGCGAGGCTGAGCGGGGTGCAGGTTCCTGTGGGAGGGAGCCTGCGACACCACATGACCCACCCTAAGACAGACAGTGACCTCTTAGAGCAAGGCTGCTCCCCGTGAGGCGGGGTAGGGGGTGGGGGCTCCCTTGTCCCCCTTCAGCTCCTCCCTTCCCTGCTGCTCGGGCTCCAAGTATGAGGTCTGGGGTTGGCAACAGAAGCCACCTGCACCGGAAAAGCTGCAAGGCCCTGGGCCTTCCCATGCTGCCTCGGACTGCAGCTCAGGAACTGTCACTACCAAGACACAACTTATCCATTGCCTCCACTTTAAACAGCTGATGAGACCAAGAAATAAAGTTGTGTTTTTTGATTGTATCACTGGTTCAGCCTGTTTCACTTGCTGTTCTCATAGCTTTATGTCTTTTCTCAGTACTAGAGGTGGCAACTAGGGCCTTTGCACTGACCTATATCACTAGCTCTCCTGTTTGTTAGGTTTATTTGCTTGTTTGTTTGATGAGTCTAAGTTATTAACTTAGGTTAGCAACTGAGATTGGCTTTGAACTTTTGATCCTCCTGCCTCAGCCTCCCAGAGTGCTGGGACTACAAGTGTGGGCCACCATGCCTGCCTTCTATTGCTTTCTTACTACACTGCTGAGAGCAGGCACTGGGCTACCGCAACCAGAGTTTGCCTTGTTTAGGCTCAGAAAATAGCCTAGAGGCCTACTCCACCCTCCTGATGACCCAGCTGGAGAAACTGAAGACAAATGAGTTGCTTGCCTGTCCCAGAGCTAGTGAGTGGCAGGGTGCATGCAGGGTCCCCGTACAGCTCACACACGGGGGTGGTGGAGAGCTGTGCATTCAGCTTTTGGGTTCTGCAAATCCCCCCCTCCTGTCCCTGGGCCCCTACCTCTGGATGGCTGAACCAGGAATCCCACAGGCCTTCACCAATGGCCAGGCCAAGGGTCCCCAACTCTGGGGGTATTGGATTCCAATAACACCAGGGCAACGTCGGGCCAGCACAGATTTCCCTGCGTTGACCTCACTGGATGTCAACATTTCTGGTTTACTGGGAACGAGGCAAAATCCGCCGAGTCCTCAAAATGTGAGAGGCTGAGGTTTTCCCTGCTAAATTCTGCCTGGCTCCTGCTGGTCCTTGCCAGGAGGACCAAAAGATCCGGGTTTGCAGGGAGCTGGAATAGGGTGCACGGCAGGGTCCCTGTTTCTAGCTCCTGCTATGCAGTGGGAGAGTTCTGCCCCATCTCATCTGGGTTCCAGCCTCACTTGCTGTGTGACCTTAGGGGGAGCTGTTTGGCTCTCTGGGCCTCATACTCTCCCCCACCCCCACCCCCACCCCGTGTGTGTGTGTGTGTGTGTGTGTGTGTGTGTGTGTGTGTGTGTTTTCATGATCTGTGCCTGAATCTGCGTATGTGAGCAGATTGGAAATGGGAGGAGTTTTTAGCTGTGACAGTGATGGAGTTAGAGTGCTGCTGGCCCTGGGCCCAGATGGTGCCAACATACCCAGGGCCAGTGCTGTGTGCCCCGACCCGGACATGCTGTGCAAGATCGCTTCCAAGGTCTGCAACTTCTGATATTTGAGGAGTGTTATTGGAAAGAGACTCGTGGTTTAGTGTGAGGAAGAATTTTCTTTTGCAAGTCCATGGAACAAGCCAAGGACTCTCCATGTAGTCTTCAAAGGCTGGCTGTGTTGGGGAGGGGACCTGTTCCTCGGAAGCCCTGGCGGGGGGTCTGATAGAAGGCTGGGGTGGGGGCGGGCTTCCTAGGCCCAACAGAGGACGGTCAGGCACTGGTCAGGCACTGGCTGGGAAGAGAGCGGACGCTGGGGCGGGACTGGGTACCTGGAAGGTGGGGACCATGGAGTCACCTTGAGCAGGGAAAAGTTCTGGGAGATGTGGGGTTGGGCAGAAGAGGAGGCTTAGAAACAGGCATGGCCAGATGGGGTGTTGCTCAGGGGTAGAGCACTTGCCTACCGCACAAAAGGTCCTAGGTTTTACATCCTAGCACTGTGAGAGAAAGAGAGAGGAAAAGAGAGAAAGAAAGAAGAGAAGGAAGGAAGGATGAGAAAGAAGAAAATACGGAAGAAAGCAAAATGGGCATCCCGGTGCCATATGCTTGTAATTCCAGAATTCTGGGAGGCTGAGGCAGGAGGAACAAAAGTTTGAGCCCAGTCTGGGCTATTTAACAACTTAGCAAGACCCTGTCTCAAATGCACGCAGTTGTAGCGCAATGCAAAGGCCCTGGGTTCAATCCCCAGTACCACAAAAATGACTAATAAAATGAAATGGAACCAGTGGCTGGCATTCTTGAGCACTGCTCTATCTGAGGTGACTAAACCAGCAGCTTCCCAGTCCAGGACACATGGGTCCTATCTGCTTGTGTGGCTTTGGTGAGTCAAACAAACGTTGCTAAACGTCAGCTCCCTCAACCAGGGAAGTGGGCTGGTGCATACCTGTAATTCCACTCCAGAGGTGGAGGCTGAAGCAGGGATGCATCCATTCCTCAGTTGAGATCAGAGACCGTGACAATCACTATGTCAGACTGGGACACAGATTGCAACCAGGAAGGAGGGGTAGGGACAGCTGGCTTCTTGGTGATTGCCAGGCCCTGAGACTCTTTGGATTGGAAGCCAGCGTGGACCTCGCATCAGGAGAGAGTGCAGGAGCCCGCAGGTGGGCACAGGGCTGGGAACTTTGGACAATGCGCCTGGAATGTGCACCCCTCCCCTGACCTCTTCCTCCATCTGTCTGCAGAGGGGCCTTGGCTTGGCTCCTTCCTCTGCAGGATGGCGCGGGGAGGGTCTTGGAGTCTGACTCTGGCTCCTGGGAATTCCCCAGGCGGGGAAGGCTCTGAGCATTCCCCTAAAAGGCTCGGTGGGGGCAAAGAGTAATTGCATCAAAGAAAAAGGAATGCAGTTGGGGGTGACTTTTTTTTTTTTTTTTTTGGTTTCCGGGAGGAAAGGTGGCCTGGAGGCTTCTGGGCTGGGGGCGTGCGCTCATTTCCTGCTCCGGGCCTGCGAGCCAGGGAAGAAAAGGAGCAGCCGCTCCATCTGCCCAGTGTGGAAACGCAGCTGGAATTACCCTTGGTTCAAAGATAAAGCGATCACTGGACCTCTGGCTGGAGGAGAGGGACCTAGCCTGGAGCCGTAAACAACTTTACAGAGGCTCAGCTCCAAGGAAACTCCCAGGCTCGAGTGACAGCAGGGACGTCAGGTTTCAGACCAGCGCTGCAGTGGAGCTTGGCCACGTTCCTGGTGCTGCACGGGGTATCCTGGCAGTGGGTACAGGGTTCCTGTTCCCCAGAAACTGGTAGCACATTGCTGGAAGAAAATCTGAGAACTAAAGTCAAAAGCCAAAAGCAAAACAAGACAAAAGTCAAAGTTCACATCCAGGACAAAATATTTACGGAGCAAATGTCGGGGGGCAAGCCCTTTCCATGCATGGCATCATGGGATGAAGGAAGGGAACAGGATTCAATAATTTATTTTGTGGAGGGAGGCTCAGAGAGGTTGTATCACTTGCCCAGGTTCACACAGCTGTCAGTGATGAGCTTGACTTTCCCACTGAGGCTGCTGCCCATGGTAGGTGCCCAGGCTGGTGGTCTTGCTCACTCCTTCTCTGTGTCAGGAACTGGTGGGTGGCTGGAGGGGGTCATGGGACCAAAGACTATAGACCCTGCCCTCACTGTTTCGGGCCTGCTTAGGGACCACAGATCTGTGGCTGGGACTCAGGGTGCACAGACCCAGGCAGGGCTCAGGGCAGGAGGAAGAGGACTTAGCGCATCCTCCAGGGACAGGGCTATCTGTGGGAGGGCGGTCAGGCCAGGTGAGGTTAGCTGTCCCCTGGCTGGCTGCAGAAGGGAGGTTCAGCGTGGATGGCGATCTTGGAGTCACTCATCAATCTCTGTCCTGGAGGCAGGGTTGCAAAGTGATTAGCGACACTGACTTTAGAACCAGGCACATCTGGACTCCAGCCCAGATCAAGCTCCGTGTGACTCAGAGCAAATGACTTGCCCTCTCTGAGCCGCAGTTTTCCTGTTAAATAAGAACGATATTACTTTCCTTGCAGGGGCGTTTGAGGTAAAGGTCTTGGCCCAGTGCTTGAAGCATAAGGAGCGCCCCCTAGCGGGGAGCTACCCTTACTCAGTTTATAAACGGGCAATCCTTTCTCCTCTTGCTCTCCTGCCTCGGTTTCCCCTAATGGCAGAATGGCCTGTGAGCCGCTCTGAGAGGCCAGGGCTCCCGCCAAGGGCTGTCCAGGGCCCGGTCCCCACGGAGATCAAGTTTCCAGCCCCTCAATGGAGCCAAATAAACACAGGGGAGACAGCGCGGCTCCCTCAGCCGCCCACTAACAACCAGATTCCGAAGCCACCGCAGCCGCGGCTGCCCACTCTGATTGCTGCTGGCTCCAGCGTCCCCGGCCCTGGTGCTGTCACCCTCACGGGACCCTGGGGCTTGGGCTGGGGGTGCGGCCGAGGCGGTGGAAACCAGGTTTGTGGTGGTGGAAGGTGGGGCTCCTTTGGCAGCCGCCCCAGCCAACCTCGGAAGGGCCCTCCCCGCTGCCTCCTCCCGCTGTCGGTGGCCCAGGAAGCTGCTGGCAGATGAGGTGGAGCTGAGACAGGAAGCAAAGTGTTCCAAGTCTTGGACCTGCGGGGTACCTCGAGTCTCTGAGGTCAAGGCCTGGAACCTCCGTTTTACCCCCTCTACACTGGCTTTTCACTTTCTGGGGGGAAATCAGCAAGCATTTCCTGGGCACAACTGTGTCCTGGGCATAAAGGAGCCAGCAATAGAATTGTACATTCTCGGAGCTTTTATAATTTCTTCCTGAAGAACTCCTATCCACTCTGCAAAACCCAAATGGAATATTGTGTCCCACCTGTCCAAGCTTCTTTCACACTTATCTGCATGACCTTGAGACCCTGTAGCAGCAGGGCTTGGGGTGGGGCTGGGGTCAGTTAAGCTCCTCTCCTCACCAATTTTAAGAAGTCCCTAAATAGGTCATTTTACAAGGGTGGGTGCACCTGTAACCCAAGCATTCTGGGAGGCTGAGGCATGCTCGCCTTAAGATGCCACGGTGCAGATGGGCCCCTTGGGCGCCGTGGGAGGCCTGGCCTTCCCTTGCAAGGCCGTTACTGCGGTCTGTGTCTCGGCCTTTACTGCGTGCTTAATTGATGCCTGCCACTTTACCATCTTGGACTGCAAACGCCCCGGGGCAGAGCGTGGGCTTCTGAGCCCCCAAGCACAGAAATTTCCCCCTCTTAACTGTAGGTCTCTCAGCACATTCTTTCTTGTTTTACTTTGTCTGCGATATTTTTAATTTGGAATGTTTTATAAACAGAGCAAAGGCCTTAAACTGTGTGTATTGTTTAACAGACAATTTTAAAGATAACACTTAACTCCCCCCCACCCCAGGATGTGAAGTATTACCAGGGACTGGAACACCCGGCAACTGCCTGGCTCTGCCTACTAGCGGTGGGGTGGGAGTGAGGGTGGGGGTGGAGGTGGGGGGGCGTGACCTTGATCTTTGACCCTTTTCTTGCTTTCTTATATGGATTTACTATTGACACAAGCATTCCTAAGCCACAGGGTTTAATTTTGCCCCCTTTTTGAACTCGGTGCGCACAGAGCCACACTGAGGACTCCGCTGTGTGTGAGTCTGCGTTGGGGTCTCCCGGTGCCTCTCCTCGGGACGCACCGTCCTGTCACGTGACAGCATGCGCTCATCCGCAGACACCGAGCTGCTCCCGTGTGAACTTTCTTTTGTTTTTTCCTCTGTCTCCCGGGACACACGCGCATTCCAGGGTTAGGGTGTGTACCTGGGAGTGGGAATGTAGGGCAGCGTCTCTGTTTTTCTTAAATAACACCGAGTGATTTTTCTAAAGCGTTTGCACCAGTTTACATTCTTCCCGGGTGAGGGCGAGTCCTCCAAACCCCTGCCAACGCGAGCTGTCGCCAAGTGATAGCTGCCTGCCGGGGCATACACCTGCGATTCCAGCACTTGTGAGGCTGAGGCAGGAGGACTGTGGTTTCGAGTCTTGTCTTTTTTGTTTCTTACTGATTGTTAGAATTCATTCTGTGTATGATTCTTTGTAAGCAAATATCTTCTCCTACCTTGCCAGTTTTCTTTTCGTTTTCTTAATTACATTTTTAGATGAGCAAACATTTAAAAATTGAAGGTAATAAATGTACTTATATGTGTACTTAAATGTGTTGTGAGGATATAGGAAACTTATTGTTTCCTATATCCTCAGAGCTTTGTAAAGCAATCTTTTTCTATCTCAGGCTCACAGTACGATACATAGATGGATTGAACCCAGGGCCTGCCCACTGAGCAACATCTCCAGTGCTGTTGTTATTTTTTTGTTTTGTTTTGAGGTAGAGTCTCACTAAGGCTAAGTTTTCTAGGTTGGGCTTGAGCTTGTGGTCCTCCTGCCTCAGCTTCCTAGGATGCTGGAATTATAGATGTGTGCCACAATGCCAGGCACATAGCATCTTTTAAAAACCTTAAAATTGCTTCACATTTAGGTTTGTGATTTTTTTTTTTTTGAGAGAGAGAGAGAGAGGCTTGCTGTGTAGTCCAAGCTGGCCTTGATCCCAGTATGTAGCCCAGGCTGGCCTCAAATTCACAGCAATCCTCCTGCCTCTGCCTCTGGAGTGCTGGGATTACAGGCATTGCACCATCATGCCCAGCTTAGGTTTGCAGCCCACAAGGAGGCTTCTGCTCCGTTTTGTTTTATGCTGTGTGGTGAGGATCATGGCTCACCAGGATGGGCAGTAGATTCCGCATCATTCACTGAAAACACGATCCTTTCCCTGGCCGCATTGCGTTTATGGTAAATACAATGTCCACAGTGCTCGGATCTGCTTCTGGATTCTGTTCACTGGACTCTGTGTCCATTCTTACACCGACATCACACCTTACTGCAGTGTACTTTTCTATCCTGCAGTGGCAGGCTGAGTGTTGACAGCCGGCAGAGTGAGCCTTCCACCTTGCTGTTCTTCTTCAAGACTGTCTCAGCCCTTTCAATTTCCATATATGTTTCAGAACCAACCTTTTAAGTTTTACTAATATACACGTGCACATGGACAGGTGCAGAAACACACACACACACACATACACCCCTCTCTGACCATCGCCAGGCTTTCTGCATCTGCCCTTCTCAGCACCGAGCAAGGCAGATGCTTCTACGTCTGCCTCGCCATCCCGACTCTGAGCACCCACGGAGCAGGGGTGACGGCTTCTCTTCACTTCTGCATTGTGACGTCTTCCTTCCTTTCTGAGTGGAGGGGAGGAGCCATTCCACATTGCCATTCACAGTTATCTAAAAGGTCTTGAGAGCAAGAACAAGAGAATAAAATAAAAGGGAGTTTGAACTTGTTCAGTGCTATGAGTGACTCCGCCCTGAATTTCTCCTGGCCAGTGAGACAGGATTCCCGAGTCCGTGCTTCTCCCTGGGGATCAGGCTCTGTGCGCCATTTTTCCAGGCTGATCATGAATCTAGTGTTCAAACACATGTATGCTGGGGTATTGCCAGTCAGTTGAGGGTTCTTTTGTTCCATTTTGATGGAAATCGCAAATTGGCAAAGTGCTACTCTGCAAGCCATCCCGATGTCACCAAATGATAATTCCATGTGCCAACAGTTGACATCACTGGCTGCTGGTTACTGCTGCTGCTGGCTTACACCAGACGCTATAGGTTCACTAGCTGGCTGCTGGTCTGTGCTGTTGATCTTCACTGACTACTACTCTCCGGACTGTCTCAGGGCCAGCAGGCCCTAGTGTTTACTGCTCTTCCTTTTGAGACCACTCCTCTATCCACACTACTAACAATCTTCTGAGTAGACTTACAGGACCTTAAGAGCCAATGCCATCCAAGAAACAAGTCAGGAATAGGTTTACAAGAGCACCAAAGTAAGTCTTTATTTTAACAAGGGCTATGCTACTGCATAGGGGTGTCAGTACACTGGACAGAGGCCCCCTAGACTAACTGGAGAGCGTGTGATGAGTGATGCTTGTATAATAGGTTCAGGCTCATGATTGGTCCAAGTGCAGGCCTGTGATTTGCCCTCCTGATTGTTCTAACATTGCTTTTTTTTTTTTTTTTTTGGTGGTACTAGGAATCGAACTCACGACCTCACAGTTGCCAGACGGGTGCTTACTCCACTGAGCTAAGTCCCCAGCCCTCCTGATTGGTCTAAGTGTGGGCCTGTGATTGGTCCAGGTGAGTGCAAGGATTCTAAGATGGCTGCAGCTGTCGTGGTAGAGACTCACTGAGGACGCCAGCAGCACCAGCTGTTTGATTGACAGTTGTCATGTCTCTGAAAAAAAGATGATAGAGCTGAAGGCAGGGACTCTTTGGGAAAGTTACCAGTGTTCATCATAGCTAATTGAGGTTTGGGGAGGTTGGGGCCAAGATTCTTCTCTCCCTGATCTTAGTTTTGTTGGGGTACCCCTTCCTTTTCTTCAAAGAGGTAGAAGCAGTGTCTGAAGTATGGAAAGGAAGACAGAGGGGGACACCATGGATGACAGTCAAGCAGCACTCATATCAAAGCTTCCTGGGGGAGACTGGCTACTAATTAACCAAGAAGGAAGCTGAGGCAAGCTGTCCTGGTCCGCTGGGCCGGGGGGGGGGGTGTAAGTTAAGGAAAGCAGGGGAGAGGGGTGTGACAGCTGCTTGCCAATCCACATTCCCACCCACTGACTTGGGAAACACAAGAGAGCAAGGTGCTTTTTGTCTGTCTCACTTGTGTGTGCACACGCATGGCTCACTGCCTCAGCAAGCCAGCCCTCTTGCATTTAACCAGAGAGACTGCAGTCAGATCCAGTGGGAGGCCACTGGCTGGGTGAGATCTGGTAGGAGATGTTGTAGACGCTTGGTCTCCAATGTGGTAGCTCCATAAAGGACTTTCAAGGGTGATTTTATCTTTGCAGTGTTCTCCTGCATGACTTGAAAACCAACTGCCTTACTTGTCAGGTTCCACTTAGCCTTCTATAGTGCCAAGCTACCCAGTGATACCCCAAGAGGTTCCACATGTTAAAGTTTGGTCTGCACTGTAGTGCAATTGGAATGTGCTAGATCGCTTAAGAGACGAGGCTTTTAAGTCACAGGAGGCCTCCTACCCTCAAAGGGGACCAGAGAGCCCACTGCCTTTCTCTTTCTCACCACCAAGCCATAGGGCAGGTGGTTTTACTCTACCAGATGCTCTTGCCGTGATACGTAGCTTCACAGCAGGACCAAAGCAACAGGGGCATTTTTCCATGGACTGGAACCTCCAAAGCCATGAGCCAACAGAAACTGTGTTAGTGGCTTTTCTTTCATTTCTAAGACATAATACCCAACACCCAAAGTTAAAGGGGAAAAGGTTTATCTAGCTCACAGTTTGTAGAGGTTTCAGTTCATAATCAGCTGGCTCCAAGGCAGGGTGGCATGGCAGAGAGGCAACCATTCAGGGTGCAGAAAGATACAGAAGCAGTACGAGCCAAAGGGAGGATCAAGCCTCTTTTTTTCCCTTATATTGTATCCAGGCTACCTGCCCTGGGGGGGTATAGCACTCACACCCCCAATTCCAGCACTAGACAATGCACAAACTAGATTCAACTGCCTCTGAAAAACCTGCCCCCATGACTGCATAAGCCTTTGGAGAGACATCCAGACATAAACCGTAGCAGAAACCTTTACCCATTATAAGCTGATTACCTGGGGTATTTGGTGCAGTGATGTAAGGCTGGCACATCTACCCTGTCAGTGTCTCCACCCCAACTCCACTGATCTGCTTTCTGTCACAAGGGACTGGGTTTGCCTTTTCACAGCTCTCATATAAATGACCTCATGCGAGGGTAATATTTTGTATAAGGCTTCTTTTACTCATGCTGATGTGTTTGAGAGTCACTCGTGCATGTTATCAGTGGTTTGCCTCTTGTGAGTGTGGCGTAGTCACCCAGGGTGTGGATATACTGCAGTTTGTCTTCATAGTCATTGGTTGATTGACACTGGATTATTTCCAGTTTGGGGAGATGATGAATAAAAGTATTATGAACATCCATGCACGTCTTTGGGTGGACATGTGTTTTCATTGCTGTAGGGTAAATACTTGGGAATGGCTGCAGTGTAAATATATGCTTAACTTTATGAACAACAGCCAACTTATTTTCAAAGCCTCTTTTTACATCCTTACCAGCTGCTATGAAAATTCCATTTACTCCAAGTCCTTGTCCACACGTTAGGTTTAGCTATTTTGGTATGTGTATACTAGCATCTCACTGTCATTTTTATCTGTATTTCTCTAATGATAAGTGATGTCAACTGTCTTATGTACTTTTAGGCTATTTGCATATCTTTGTTTGTTTCTGCCGCACTGGGGATTGAACCCAGGGCCTTCATATTAACCTACATTTCCAGTTGTTTTTGATTTTTGTTTTGCTTTGTTTTGTTTTTTGCTTTGCTGGAGACAGGGTCTTGCAAAGTTGCTAAGTTGAGCAGGCCGGATCTGAATTTGTGATCTTCCTGCTTCAGCCTCCCAGAGTGCTGGGACTGCTGGTGTGCCACCTTTCCCAGATATTTGCAGATCTTTTGTAAAGTGCTTCTTTAGCTATTTTTGAAAAGTGGGATAGTTGTCCTACTGTTGAATAAAAGAGTTTCTTATGTATTCTGGCTACAAGTCTTCTGTCAGAACATTGTATTGTGACTATTTGGGCCTGCCCTTTTATTAATAATGCTTTTGAAGGAGTAGAAATTTGAATTTTGATGAAGTGCGATTTACAATTTCTTTCTTTCATGGTTAGTGTATTTTTCCTATGTAAGTATAGGTTTCCTATGTAAGGAAATGTTGTCTAATACGAAGAGAGATTTTCTCCTATGTTTTCTTCTAGAAGTTTTATAATTTTAGTTTTTGATCTATGTCTCATTAATGTTTGTGTATGGCAAGATGTAAGGGCTGAGCTCATTTTTCTTTTCATATTGATACCTATTTGTCATATCAGCATTTGCTGAAAAGCCTGTGTCCCATTGAAGTACTTTGGTACTTTTAGACTCAAGCATATATGGTACAAAATCAATTGACAGTATATATTTGGGTCTATTTCAGGACTATGTTCTGTTCCTTTGATCTTCATGCCATTCCTTTTGCCAGTAATACACTCTTTTTTACTATAGCTTCATAGTAGGCTTGAAATCAGGAAGTTGAAGTCCTTTAAATTTATCAATAATTCTAGGTCTTTTTTGATTTCCCATATTTCTTCTTCTTCTTCTCCTTCTCCTTCTCCTTCTCCTTCTCCTTCTCCTTCTCCTTCTCCTTCTTCTTCTTCTTCTTCTTCTTCTTCTTCTTCTTCTTCTTCTTCTTCTTGTTCTGTATCAGGGATCAAACTCACAACCTCATTTCCCATATACATTTTATAATCACCTGTTCATGCCTACAAAATTCTTGCTCGACTTTTGACTGGTATTGTATTAAATCGGTAATTCAATTTAGGAAGGCACTGTAAATGAATTTTAATAATACTGACATTTTTAATCAAAGAATATCATTTGTCTATTTCTTTGAGACATCCTTAATATTTTTCAGCAATTTTACATAGATTTTTTCCCATAAATATTACATTTATTTGTTAAATATATCCTTACATATTTAATATTTTCTGATGCTATTGCAAATGGTATTTTTATCAATGCAATTTTCAATTATTTATTGCCAATATACAGAAGTACATTTATTTTTGAATATTGATCTTGTATCCTGCAACCTTGCTAAATTCACTTATTAATCCTAATAGCATTTCACTAGATTCCTTAGAATTTTCTATGTATATAATTATTAGTTGTGGAGTTCTTTTCTTCAAATAAAAATCACTTTGCTTTTTTTCTTCCAATATGCATGTATTTATTTTCTTTCCTTGCCTTACAGGGCTAGTTTATAATTTCTGAAGAATGTTGAACCAAAGTGGTCTGAGTGGATACATGATTTGTGCCCAGTGTTAGTGAAAAAGAATTTAGTGAGCAAGTTCAACTTTAGCTCTAGTTTTTTCATATACTTCCTTGATCAAATTGAAGAATTTTCATCTATTTTTTGTTTATGGAGAGTTTTTAATCATTCCCAAGTGTTGAATTTTATCAGCTCCCCATCCTGAATCTGTTAAAGTACTAACAATGTTTGTTATTCCTTATTCTGTCAGTAATGTGAATCATACCAGCTGGATTTCAAATGTTGAGCCAATTTTGCATTCCTGGGATAAATCTATGTGGTCAATTTATATATTGCTAGATTCACTTTGCTAAAATATCAAGGATTTTTGCCTCTCTGTGCATGAGGAATATTGTTCTGAGGTTCCTTCCTTCCTTCCTTCCTTCCTCCTCCCTCCCTCTCTCGTTTCCTTCTTTTCTTCTTTTCTCAGGCATTGTGAACTGTTTTGTGTAATTTTCGAATATTTAGAGATTTCTCAAAATACTGTTCTGTGACTTATTTCAAATTTAATTTTGTCTTGGTTAGAGATCATTCCCCACATGATTTCAATCTTTTCAAATTTGTTGAGGCTTTTTAGCGGCGGCATATGGTCTATCTTAGCGAATGCTCAGTGTGTGTTTGGAAAATGTGTCTTATTCTGGAGCCGTTGGCTGGAGCTTTCTCTAAATGTCAATTAAGTCCAGTTGGCTGATAGCATTGCTCAAGTCTTACAGATCCTCACGGATTATTTAAATCATTTTAATTGGTTCTGATTACATACAAAATAATACACATATTAGAAGAAAAAGAATTCAGCTGTAATAGGGTATGTGAGAAGGAAGAGATTAATTAGTTTTTTGGGTTTTTTAATGAAGAGAAGTGACAGATGTGTGTTTAAAAGCAGGGTCAGGAAACCATGGTGAAGCAGTTCCCTTACTTAACTGAGGACACCAGAGACAGCCAACTTAATCAGCCTGTGAACAGGCAGGCAGGGCAAGGGGGGCTTCAGCCCCGGTTGGCAGCCAAGATAGCTGCTCCCCTAGGCCTCTTGCAGACGGAGGAGCAACCGCTGAGCAAAGTCACTACTCCCATCAAAATCACATGGAGGATTCGAGCGCTGTGCCTGATGGAGGCCGTTTAAAGGGCTCCTTGGTCACTTTGGGATGCGCTTTCCTTGCAGGGTGGATAAGGGGGCTCCCCCTGGTTCCCAGGGTAGAAAAGAGCCCTGAGATTCCTAGAAGAAAATGGGGCCTAGGTGGGTGTGCTGGACTGACTGGGGGCTGGGCCAGCTCTGAGCCCCACTCATGTGGTGACTGAACAGGTCACATCCTAACTAGGTATGGGTCACAAGTGGGTTGCCGTATTTGTGGGCAGATCAAATACAAGCTCTGGGACTCGTAGGCCAGGGAAATCTGAGCTTCCTGTCCTCTGTGGGACCAAAGTTCCTGAGTCCCGCTCTCCTGATGGCGATCACATCGCCATCAGGAGACATCCGAGGTGCTTCACTGGGCGTCTCTTTGCGGAAGAAAACAGCAAAGATGATGACTCCAGGCGGAAAGACAGCATGAGTGTTGGGGATGGGAAAGACCCTCAGTGTTGACAGAAACTGCTCCCTGCACCCCATCAGGGAGCAGCACCTGGAGGCTGTTTGCTGAGCCCCCATTTCAAGGCAGGTACCGGATAGGCAGGCGAGTCATTCCTCCCACCAGGTGAGGTGGGTTCCCTCTTACTACACTCATTCTAGCAACAAGGAAGTGGATGCTCAGCGAGGTAACAGAAATTGCCCCCCATCACAATCAGAGTGAAATCAGAATTTGAATTGCAGGGAGTCCAAATACCAAGTTCATTCTCATCCAGCTAGGAGTGGCCTGGGCCCAGTCACAGAGCCCCTTGCATGCCACACTAGGAAGTGCAGAGTTTGGACTTTATCCTGAAATCCATTAGGGAGCCACGGAAGAGGCCTGGGCAGAGAAAGGAGGTGGAGAGCCCTCTGGCACAGCAGAGGGAGACAGGTAGTGGGAGTTTAGAGAGGAAGCTGTTCCAAAAGAAAGCACGTTGCTTTACATCCTTCCAGGCCAGCCCGAGGGAGCTGTAAACCGCCCTGCCCCAGGCTCCGGCACTGCTCCCGCCCTGCCCCAGTGTCTGTGAAACTTGCACGGCACTCAAGAAACACCATGCACCACCCAGCCTTCAAGGCCCTACACGAACTGGTTCACATCTACTTCCTGGTTGTCATTTTTTCTCTCCATCCTGGTCCTCTGGTCATTCTCGCCGTGCTGGGCTTTTTTCTGTTTCTCTCAGCTCACTGAGCTCTTTCTTAGTGAGCCTCTGAGCCTTTGCAAATGCTGGGTCTCCACTCCCTGGAAGGCTCTCTTCCTGTATTAGTTATATGTTGATGGCTAACAACCCATCCCCAAACCTAGTAACTTCAAAGAACAAGCACGCATGGTTTCCTGGGAGGCCAGGCATTTCTGGGATGGAGGAGGCCTTGGCTGAGCTTGGCTGGGCCTGCCTGTGTGCAGGTTTGGTCAGTGATGGGTAGTGGGTCCCTCCCTGCCAGTGGTTGGTGGACTGTTGGGTCTAGGCTGGCCTTAGCTGGCATGGCTGAGACAAGCTGGCCTTTTCCTCCCCTCCTGCAGGCTGGCTGGGGTGAGGGTGAAGTCTAAAGAGAAGGGAAAATCCTGAAGCATGATTCTAGCCTCTGTCTGCTAGTAATCCAGTGCCAAAACACTTCACACGGCCAAGCCAGATCTGCAGGTGGGGAGCAGACTTGACCTGCTTAGTGAGAAGGACTTCATGGTCATATGATAGAAGGTCTGGACTCAGGGAAGGGAGAGGAATCGGGGTCACTATCTCTCCCACTTCCCTTCTGGTCCTCCTTGTGCAGTCACCTCCTTGGTCCTCCTGGGACACCAGCCAGTTTCTGGTTTTTGTTTGTCACAGACCTGGTCGGCTCCCTTAGACTGCATTGGTGTCCTCACCAATGTCCCTTGGTGTCCTCAGTCCCAGATTGTGGCCTAGCACACAGGAAGAGCTTAGCCAGCCCTTGTGCGTCATTTCCTGGACTTCAGGCTGTGCTCTTGGAGAAAGAGGAGCAGTGCTGCTCCTCTGTGTGGTCAGCACCCTGTTGAGTACTGGACATGGGGCCTTTATAGAAAGCACCTCCTACACTCAGTCTGTCCCTTGCCTTTGAGGTACCTGGTTCCACCCTTGCCTAAGAATGAAATCCACAAGACTGGCTGAAAGCTTGCTGACCTGGTGACCACAGTGTTGCTGGGAAGTTCCCCTGCCTTTTACAGAGAGTTGGGCCATTCTGCTGGAGAATGTCCAGGCCTCCATCCATTTCCTTTGCTGCTAAATTAGAGTTTAAAAGTGCCCTGTTGAGTGAGGGCTTCTGGACCCTTAAACTCAGGTCAGAGCCTGCAGGATCCAAATCCTGTGGGGTCAAGGTAGATGGACGCTGCTCAGTGGGGTGGGCAACACAGATCTTGAGCTCTGACCTGTGTTCCTAGGTCTGACCCCACCCACCCAGTCTCCATACTGGCTTACCATCCAGGGACACTGCAGAAGACATCAACCCCAAACCTGCATTCTCCCAGCCCTGATGTCAATAATAGTAATAATAAGAACACTTCTCTTTGCTTGGCATGTATTCTGCTTGGCATTAACACGTGGAAGATCTTCTGAATACCTGGGCTCCTTTAACTCTCATAGTAACTTACCGCGCCATTATCCTGCAGAAAATGAACCAGGAAGAGCAATGGGTGTGCCAGGGACCATGTCACTAGGAGGTGGTAGAGTGAGGATTTGAACTCAGGTCTGCCCGACAAGAAGCCAATGGCCTATTCCCTCACCAGGCTCAGCTGCTCCCAGGATCCCCTGCCCCCCACCCCAGCCCAGTAGCCCAGGGCCCAGGCCGCACTTCCAGGCTCCCGCCTTTGCCTCCCTGCTGCTTGGCCAAGGTCAGATCCCGGTCTGTGTAAACACTCACAGCCTCAGTTAGCACCTCTTCATCCCCATGAGCCCCCTGGGTCACCGAGCACGCCTACTCTTCCCGCCTACCCTTCCGGGTCTGAACCCAGTGCAGGTCTGGCTGCTGGTGCCAGACAGGAGACGGTGTGGAAGGGCAAGTCCACCCTGCCAGGGACCTTTGTCTTGCTGGTTGTGGGGACCCTTCGGTCTTTTCAGCCAATCCTCAAGGCTGTGAGCCAAGTCCTGGGCAGGGTGGCCGGCGAGGGTGCTGAGTGGAAGCAGATGTGCCAGGCCCCAGAGGGGCCTCTGCATCTGGAGAGGGATAGGGGAGGACATTTTGATGGTGAGAGCCAGGGCGCGGGGCTGGACTGCAGAATGTTTTAATCTGTTTGGTTTAAAAACAAAATCAAGTCTTCAGTTTTTTCCCTGTGTATACCAGAGCTGCTTCTATTCTTAGCCAACACTAATTAAAGATCAACATTCAACCTCTCCTGCATTTTAAAGAAGGGGAAACCGAGGTCCCAAGAGGAACAGAGACTTGCCCAGGGTCATCTAGCACTTTGTGAACTAGACATACTATATCAATTAGGGTGACGTGGGGATCTAGCTTGACATGAGGGCAGCCATTTTGGTTATGACCGCCATTTTGCCACCAGATGACCCTGGCACATGTTCCACACCTCAGGACCCCAGTCACTCGAGCTCCTGGCTCATCTCCAGGAGAGAAAGGAGCCACCTTTCTCCACGGACCCTGCTCCAGTAGTCTTTCAAGAGAGACACATCGCAGTTTGGCTGGGAGCCCTAAGTTCAGGTCCTGAGTCTTCCTGACAGGCTTTGTGACCTTGGGCAAGCTGCTTTTCCTTGCTAGGCCCTAGGTTTTCCATCTGAAAATTGGAGATAATAGTTTCCTAATGGCTCCTAGGACAGCAGAGCATACTTTGAAAATCAGGCCTCTAGTCCATTTCTTGAGGGCATCCAAGCCAACCGTCATAGGCAGGAAAAGCAATATTCTCACTGTCTAAAAGGGAACGGGCCGCTCAGGGAGGTAAAGTGACTTGCTCTAAGAGAAAGCACCATGAAGCCATGCTGCGGGGTGGGGGTCTGAGGGAGGTTTCCTGCCCCCAGCTCTGTGGCCGGCTCCTCCCTATGAGACCCACTGCCCTCTGCCGGATCCACAGAGCGTGTCGCCTTCAGCCCTGGGTCCTCTTCCGCTCCTCGCAGAGCTGAAACTGAGGGCTGGGGCCACAGCCCTGGAACTCTCTTCATCTGCTGCTGCAAGGGGCTTCTGCGAACGTCCTGAGCACCCCTGTTGGAAAGGCAGCCCAGCAGCCTCGGCTTGGGTAGCCCCTGCCAGGAAGCAGGCTGCCTCCTCCTGAGCCCGGTCCACCAGACTCAGCCAGGAAGCATCCCCGTCTTCAGCCTCCCCTCTTCTCACCTGGAGGCCAAGGCCAGGCCAGTCCCTAGCTGCTCCTGGCAGGCCTGGAAGGACCCAGGGCTCAAGGCACCCTATGCATTCCCCTAGGAAGGAGGTCCCTCCCACAGGGCAAGGAGGAGATTCCGGGACAGATCTCCCCGCCTCTCTTTTCCAGCACAGTGGATCACACCCAGGGCTTTCCCCCTGAGCTGTCCCCGTCCTTTATAAATGTAGGGTCTTGCTCAGGTTCTAAGTTTCCCAGGCTGGGCTCAAACTCACAATTCTCTTGTCCCAGCCTCTCGGAGTGCTGGAATGACAATTGTGCACCACTATTCCTGGATCCCACCCCACCTCACTCCCATTTTGAGACAGTCCCTAAATTGCTAAGTTGCTTAGGCTGGGCTTGAACTTGTGATCCTCCTGCCTCAGCCTCCCAGAGTGCTGGGATTACAGGTGTGCACCACCATATCTGGTTTGGGACTGAGCTCTGAGTCTGATCAAACCATGGTCAAGAACTGGGTGTCTAATTCAGATTTGCTTCTCTGAGCCTGTTTCTCATCTGGAGATGGGGACAGTCACAATGCCCAGCCAGTGATACCCACCTGCAGGCTTGCAGAAACCCAGCAGGCAGGCTGACTGATGTGAAGGCTCAAGGTGAGGAGGGTGTGTGTCTAGCGCATCTGGATGTGATTCAGGACTACTTGAGTCTCCCCAGAAGGCCCTGCAGCTGTGAACTCCTGTCTGTGTTTCAAAGCCTCCTGTATCGAGCCAGGAATGGTGGTGCACACCTGTAATCCCAGCACTGTGGGAGGCTGAGGCAGGAAGATTGCAGTTTCGAGCTCTGTCTGGTTCACTTAGTGATTTATCAAGACTCTGTCTCAAAATTAAAACACACACACACAAAAAGACCTGGGGATGTAGTCAGTGCAAAGGCCCTGATTTCAATCCCCAGTACAGTACTGCAAAAAACAAAACAAAACAAAAAGTATCTCATGTCAGCGGACGAGCCCTTCTCAGCCCCACAGTTCCCTCCGGCAGGTGGGACCATGACAGACTCCACAAACCACTGCGTCCCGGGCTTCAAGGACAGACAAGCCCCTGGGTTCATGTGGAAGGACATTTCTTTCCTTCTAATGGCAATTTAAATATTACAAAAAAACACTGACACAAACACGGGCATGGCATGAGATAGAGGATAACGGTAAGAGTTTTACAGATAAAATCCAAGGCCGAGGAGAATCCGAGATAGTCACCTCCCCAGCGGGCTGAGTTCACCGACTCCATGGTTTGGGGACAGAGAGAAGAAGTTGCGTGGTCCCAGGAGATTGGGAGACACAATGGAATCAGCAAACCTCTCGCCAGCCCCTGCTGCTCCTGTCGGCTCCACCTCTTACCCGTGACAGACCCCCGAGCCCCCCCCCCCCCCCCCCCCCCCCCCCCCCCGGGCTAAGCGTCCCAGCCTGTTTTCCCATCTCAGAGATGGCACCTGTCCGCATCAGCTCCTTCCAGCCTTTGAGATGCACAGAGCCCCGCTGGGCTGGTGATGGAGCCTCTGTCACCCGGGGGGAAAGGGGGTCTGAAGCCAGTGTGGGAGACTCCCCTGCGATGTTCACGAGACGCCTGGCCTGGATTCTTTAAATGCTTTGAGCGAGTCAGAAAGGCACGATGGCCCCACACCACGCGGAGCTCGGGCTGGCCCTGGATGGGGGACAGCTAACAGCCGTGGGGCAGGTTTGGGGCCACGGGGAAAGACAGCAGCACTCTGCGTGCCCGGTGGGCTGTGGGATCGGGCAAGAGGGCTGGGATGTCTGCCCCTTAATTTTGGAGAAAAGATGTGCGGAGAGAGAGAGAAAGACATCAGACAGACAGACCGACACACACGCACAGTACAGAGGATACAATCAGATGTTAATGGAGGATCTTGGGGGGGGATAGTCCTTCAGTTATTCTGAGCGTTAATCAACCTCCACATTTTAAAAAATATGCAACTAATTGTAAAAGAAAGAAGTGCTGAAAAGCCAAGAAACCATGGCTCTTTACTGAATATCATGAAATACAGAGGCAGGACTCCCCCTGCAAGGGAGCACAGGTCTCAGAAGCCCGTCCCCTCCCCTGTCGGAGCTGCCCTTCCCTCTCCTCCCCTGCTCTCCCCGATCTGCAGTCCTCTCCTCTGCCGCTTGGGTCTCTCCGAGTAGCCCGATCTTCTTCAAGCCATTTTTGGCGGCCAGGGCAGAGCCTGCAGTTGGACCCCTGGATGCGACACTTCACTGGCACTCACACACTGTGTGGTCTCAGCCTCACTTTCCTCATCGGTCCGGAAGGGGAGACTATCAGTGCCCGCCTGACCTGTGCTGAGGTGACACGTCAGTGCCCATGGGGGGCCGGGCAGGTAGGAAGCGCTCCACAGGTGTCAGCCACCACAGCCGATGTCCTGCCCCAGGGGGCGACTGTACAGAACCTTGGCTACGCCAGGCTGGCACCGTGCTGCCTTCCCAGGGGTCTGTGACCAGCTGTGTCACAGTGGTAGATGGATGTCAAGGGCGCTGCCTACTCCTGGGCCGCCTTCTCCCTCTGCATGTGGGATGACGGCAAGCCACCGCCTGGAGCCTGGCATGGCCACTTCCTCCCGAGGCTGCCATTTCTGCTGTCCCCACTCCCACCTTCTTGCCTTCTTCCTGAAGACTTTGCCCTGCTGATCTGCAAGGAGTCCGGAGAGCCGGCCAGCAAGGAGGCACTGCTGCCCCTATGGACACTGCAGGGTGAGGGACACATCTCTGTCCTCTGAGCTCTTGGATTTCGGAGCTGTTTTGATTCCAGCATAGCCTTATCTATTCCAAATGATAAAGCAGGGTTGCCCTGTCCTGAGCGGTCATATAGACAAGGGTCAGTCTCAACTGGAACTTTCCAAGTGTCCCTGACTCCTGGCTGGCGGCCTCTGCCTCCCCATTCTGAGCTCCAGCCCCCCAAGCCCTCAGCACCCCCCCAAGTGCTGGCCAAGGACCACGGCAGTGTGGTCACCTTACTTCCCCAAATAGAGACTCTTATCACTCTCATCTCATCTCAGTGACACTTGGTCATTGTCTTAGTCTAGACATCAAAATTAAAATCTCTTATCAGCTCGTATACTGGGGAAGTCAGGCCTGGCAGGATCAGTGCCAAAATTCCTCTGCCTCCGGCCCAGCTGCTGCTATATCCGAGAGGCGGCTTGTTGGATCGGAGGCCAGGGATGAAGGACAGGGTCCGGATGGGGAGCCAGAAAGCCCAGGCTCCCACTCCAGCTCTGCCTCTCACCTTATATCTCTGGGCCACAGCAGAAACAGCTCTGCAGGTTTCTGCCTCAGGACCTTTGCACAGACTGCTCCCTCTACCTGAGTGGCTCTGCCTGCCTCGTGGCACCTGGTTAACTCTTTCATGGCTGCCACATCTCAGCCCTCAGTACAGCCACTGTGTTCTATGCATCCCACATGCTCCTTCAGAGCAAATGCCTTGCTTTGTTCACAGACTGTCTCTGGGCTAGGCACAGAGAAAATCAGGATCTGTCTCCTTTCTGTGACCCAACAAGGTCTGGCAAAGGACCTGTGACGAGTGGATGTGCCCTGTGGAGTGATGAGTGATGCACGTGGCTCTACTGTGAGGACACCCACAGCTCCCTGGCCCCTGGCAGGAAGAGTGCTTAAAGCATTCAGCTCAGCGCTCCTGGGAGCTGCAGAAGGGCCACCTTCCTGCACCTGCTTCCTGCTGTGGGGCTGGAAATGAGGGAAGAGCGGTCAGCAGTGGAGACACAGCCTTGTGCTGCCCCCTGGTGTTCACTGCCAGGATAACAGCCAGGATGCTTCTCCGATGAGCAGAGGAAAGCAGCCACTCTCTCTCTCTGGGCGATGCTGACTTGTTCATTCTGAACAGCAGGCCTGGGATGCAGGAGTGGTCACTCCCTGTTTGCGAACAAAGAGTGCACATTTGTGCATTTATTTGGCAATCATTTCTGAGTATCTATTACCGCCAGCACTCTGAGGGAACCAATGCTTTCCGGTGGACTGTAAGGACTTTCTGCCCTCACGGTACTTCTGATCTGCCTGAAGATGAGTGAATGAACAGGCAGGCAGTGTGTGTGTGTGTGTGTGCGCGCGCGTGTGTGAGTGCAAGATGCCGGGGTGACATCCCTGGCACTGCAGGAGCCCAGATGTTAACTGACTCACCTGAGATCCCAGAAATGCAGCCAGCCTTGGTCCCAGGGATAGTGATCACAGCTGGCAATTATAGCACCCTAACTATAAACCTATAAACCTAACTATAAAACAGGGCCATGTGCTGGTTTTCTAACCCACACAGCAACCTTACTGTTACCCCACCTTGCAGACAGCAAAGCAAACCTCACAGAGGCCGGTAACTTATCCAAGGGCATTCAGCTGCTCAATGGTGGAGCCAGTTTGGTGGCAGAGCCCGTTTCTTAACACTGTAAGACAAAATCTAGAAGTTTGGACATTCAAGGCTTCAGAGATGGTGGCCTCAGGACCCCTCTCCTCCTATCCCAGCCAGGAAGGATCAAAAGAGCCCATCCTGGCCGCCTCCATCTCAGAACCGTCCGAGATGGCGGAGAGTGTCTCCCCACACACAGCTTAGTGCACCTCGAGCCTCCTCACGCTGAACCTTCCACCCATGGTTGTTACCAGCTGCTAAGCTGCCTGACCAAGTCCCGCGAGCCGTCAAGGGCAGCCCCAGTGTCCTTAGCTCCCGGAGCACAACCTTAGGAAGTAGACGGGGAGGCCACATTACATACATTCACAGACACACATGCCCACACACAAACGTACATGTGCTATACGTGTGTACATAGACACCCATGTGAGCAAATGTACATTTACATCCAGGCCCATGCACACGCATATACACATCCATACAGGTCTACACACACGACCCACACGTATACAGAAGCATTCACATGTGCATCATACCCACACTTACGCGCACCCTGACTCTGAGCCCCTTCCGTGGCTGGGGTACAAACCACACTGCCCCAGGGCTCGGCACCCGAATTGGCTGTAACGGCGCCGCGGCTTCCCGGCTGATCCTGGACCGCCTCTGGTTCTCTGCTGCCACCTGGTGGCCACATTCTAGATGGCGCCGGCTGTGGCAGAGACCGTTCCCTGGTTCTAGTCTCAGCTGAGCCAAGTTGCATCCACAGGCGCCTTCGTGGAAAACTTGGAGCCACCAAGCCTTGACTGGCAGTTAAGCATGGCCTGGAACAGAGTGACGGGCCACCTCTCCCCACCGCCCTCTGGGTCCTTTTCTTCTTGCTGTGTTGTTTACGCAGCCCGCCAGACCTCTGCTCCCTGACTCTGCTCCACGAGCTCTGGACAGAGATCTGACTGTGCACCTCTGGGTGTCGGGGGCTTCCTGGGGTCTCTGGCACTGACAGGTGCTTGGCAGAAGGGCGGCACAGAGAGAAGGTGCAGTGGGGAGAAGGAAGGGAAGGAGTGGAGGGTAGAAGAAGGATGAGGAGGGAGGAGAAGAGGGAAAGGAGGGCAGTGGGAAGGCAGTGGGAGGGGGGAGGGAAGCAGAGAGCAGGGTAGATTCAGAGGGAAGTGTGGGGCGGCCCATGGTTTGCTTCAATCAACAGACTCCAGTGTCCTCAGTGCCTCAGTCCCAGCGTTCTGGAGGAAGAGCGAAGCGTCTGAGGACCGTGCTCCAGGCAGGGGCAAGTGATACCAGCTGGGCAGACCCTGGACCCTCACAGCCCTGGTAAGAGCTGCTCCCACACTCCAGGGGGCAGAGTGGTCACAGGTGGGGCGTGTTTAAGCACAGACTTCCTGAGAGACCAAGCAGAGGTCCTGACTCAGCGCCTCTCAGGATGGGCTCAGAATGCAGGCGATTCCCCGCAGCGTACAGTCGAAAGGATTCAGTGACACTCATTAAGACAGGGCCACAGAAACCACCACGGGGACCCCTGCAACAGGACCTAGCAGTGGGAGAGAGATTGGGCCCGGAACTGAACGCACGATGAACAAGTGGGCACTTGGAGCCAGAGATTCCAGTGGAGGCCAGTGGATGGACAACTGCTATGAGGGTGCACTTCTGACCTCAGAGTTCAGGGGGTCCTGGCTAAAATGACCCGACAGGATTCTGGGGCCCCACAGGCTGGACGATGGGAGTGGTGGAGGCTGAGGGGTGTGCTGTGGTGCTAAGGCCGATCTGGTATCAGGGGTGAGAGATTCCGGCTACACAGACTTAGCAGAGCTCTTTGCTAACGCGGGAGTTTGCCAGGACCTGCAAGAGGGCCCTGGGAGAAAAGGTCCAGGAGCCGGGCTGGAGTTTGGCCAAGTGAAGGATTTTGACTCAGGTGACACCAGGAACACACATGGGGACAACTTCCACAGGGACAGGCCGCAAAGGATGGCACTGCAGTGACCTGAGCCGGAGCCCCCTGGAAGGAGCAGGCGGCCAGGGCGCTCTGATGTGAGACGGCACCTCGTCAGGAGGAACAGGAGCGCACGGCAGCCACACCCGGATCAGAGGTGCCAAACGGTGAGCGCTGGGATCCAACCCCAGCTGCGGGGAGCAGAAGCACGGCAGTGACCCACCTGTCTCTGTTATTTTGTTCATTTGCTTTGAGCAATTTAGGCTGGTGTCACAAGAGGTCCTGGGAAATCCCACCACCAGGAAGAGGAATGAGGAGGAGCTGCAGCCTATTTTGATGTCGCAACTGCATTTGCTGGGACCTCGGAGGCAGCTGACACAGGGTCTTCGAGACGGAAGCCTGAGGTTCCTATAAAACGGCCTGGGCTGCTCAGCCTTGGTCCCGCACGCACGGCGCCCTGCCCACCTTTCTGGTGGGGTTGTTTGTCCATTTTCTGTTTCTGTGAAAACCAGAGGGGCCATGTTTACTTCCACGTTACATCGCTGATGTTTGAGAAAGTGTATTTTTGAGTTTTATTTGACCCTGACATGTGTCCCATCATCCTTAAGCTGCTCTATAGTTTGAGACTTCCTTCATTTGGGATAAGGAGTTAGTCTCTCTCTGTCTCTGTCTCTCTCCACTATCTGAGGATCGTGGACCCAAGTTGTAACTGTTAGACTGTTGCTCTTTTGTTGTATAATTGCCCTCACAATGGCTGGGGGCCTTCTGTGTTGTGACCAGATGGGCACAGAGGTGAATATTTTCTGACCCTTTACATATCCAAGAGTAAGTTTCTTTTGTTTTCTTGTCTCAATGACAAGTTGGCTGGGACCAGAATTCTTGCTTTACTACATATTTAGGGGACTGGGGATTTAGCTCAGTGGTATAAGTGCCTGCCTTGCAAGCATGAGGTTGTGAGTTTGATCCCTGGTACCAATAAAAAAAATTTTTAAACATACCATCTATTCAGGTTTTGCAAATGTTTTGCCATTGGTCTCTGGTAATGGCCATGTAGTCACGTGGTTTGGAAAAGCAGATTTTAGTCCCAGGATGCCTTTGGCCAAATACCAACTCTGTCCCAGCTCTGTGATGTTGGGTAACTTCTTTAAGCTTTCTGAATCTCAGCTGGATTTGTTAACAGGATGAGAACAATGGTACCTGCCTCACAGGGTGGCAGGGAGGTAAGGACTCCCCTCCTGCTGGGTCCAGTGAGAGTTGTGTGGCTGTAGCTCTCGTAGTCGGGGTGTGTGGACTGCATAGATTCCTGTTCCTCATCCCTCCTCCCTGTCCCCGGTATATAGTGACCTTTCCTGCCTGGATGACTTTCAGGAATTTTTCTCTCTAATTTGCAAACTTTCTGCAGGGAATCTTTTTACTCCATAGACATAGATTTCTTCTGCAGAGCCTAGGTCTGCAGATTCTAAGCTCTCTTCTGTGGATGCTAAGTTTCTCTGTGTTGCCTCTTTCATTGTGGAGTTTGCTCACTCATTCTGGGTTCTCCTTCATGAATACCATTGTCTTCCTTCATTCATTGATTGTCTCTTCTTTTGTCCCCATTTCTCCAAAACAATCACATCACCAGTGATTGTTCTCTGCATTCTTCCTCTGGATCACCCGTTCGGCGGCCTGTGGCAGGAATTCTGCTGTTGACTGCTACGCGTGTGGACGCGGGTCCGCGCTGCGGTTGTGTGTGAGTCTGCTTGCTGTTGCTGTAGGCTGGATGCCTTTCTGTGCTCGATGGCTCAACTCCTGGACACCTCTCCGTTTCCCTCGTGCTACAGCTGTTTCTTTTCACTCACAGCATTGATGTTGTTACCTTCTTCGTTACGCACCCTCTGGTGACCCAGACGCTGGGCCGGCTCCCGCTGTCCTGGGTGGGTGAACCAGTGCTGCAGCCCTTCAGCGGGGTCAGTGGGGGGCTGCAGATGCTCACCAGCTCTCCAGCTTTCACGCCTCCTTCTCCTGCCCTCTTAGGACCCTCTCAGAAGTGTGTCACTGCCAGGGTTCTGTTTCTTTCAAATTCTATGCAGCTTCTAGAGGCTGGAGAAGGACGGCCCCTGGTGACTAGGTTGGTACGGGCCCTTGGGCGGGGAGCTGGGCTGGGAAAGTTGTATCTTCCCATTTTTCTCACCCAGATGGTGCTTTGCTCTGGGAGCCTAGGAAGTCAAAACTGAATCATGTGCTTCTGTGCTTAAAGCAATTCACAGACTCCCCTGTGCTCTCATGTTCAAGCCCAAATCTTCCCATGTGCTCCCTGAAGTTCTCCGACCACATCACGCCCTCCTCTCCAACCTGAGTTCCCTGTGCTGCCCTTGACCTTTGTGTGGTTTCCTGAACACCTCGTGTTCACCAGAGACCTCAGTGCCTCTGCATGAGCTGCTCCCTCGGGTTGCAGCAGTCCTTCCCTCTCCAGCCCAACCCTGCCTGGAGGAGGCTAATGACAAGGCTTGGAGGCATGTCCTCTCTGAGCCATTCTCTGACGCGCTTGGCTGCCTGGAGAGTCCCCTGATCCCATGCTATGGTCTTTCATCCATTCATTGGTAGCACATTTCCTGAATCCTATTTCGTTCAAGGTGCCAGTAGCCCTCTGACACTTCACTGTGAGGGACAGTCCCTCCTTGGGGTGTCTCCAGGGCTCTGTAATAGGCGCTCAATGGCTGCTTACAGAAGTGAAGCCAGGGTCCATGTTCCTCTCAGTGACCTGCCCCATGCTGCCACCAGCTGGCAGCCTGGAGCAAGGACCACCCAAGACCCAGTCTCCCTGCTGGCGCTGCTGGGGATCTGGGACACAGCCAGAAGGACCCACAGCCTGGCCAGGGCAGCCCCAGAAGGTGTAGATTGGCCAACTGAGGCCTCGCAGCGCTGCCCTCCCCACGCAGACTCAGCACCACGTGTCTCACGTGGCCCAGCTGTGTGACGGGCATTTGTGAATCCAGAAAGCATTTGAAGATAAAGGACAGGGAGAGGTCTTCTCTGGGCACAAGGCAGAAATGTACGAGGTGATGTGGTGAAACCTTGCACTTGACTTTGGAGGGCTGGTCTGGAAAATGCAAGAGCAGTGATACAGCTGGACGTTTACTGAACTGTTCTTTTTTTTTAGCCTTACACACACACACACACACACACACACACACACACACACACAAATCTAAAAAGACTTATGCAGAATCTATCTTCTCAAAGATGGAGACCCAACCCCCTCTGCTCAGGGGAGCTGAATGTAAAAATAATCACCAGCGTTAGGGCCTGAAAGCCACCTTTGACAGGGAGGAGGCAGGGTGCAGAGGTGGGGGCAGTGCCAGCCTTGCAGGGTGAGGTGGGCAGAAATCAGTGGCCCCAACTGCCCGCTGTGGGATCATCACTTCACCGGGTTAAAAAAAGCTATTCCCAAACAGGCTCCTCCTGACGGCCTCGGAGCTGATGTAAAAGCCACCGAAATGTGTGTATTTATGGAGTTGTAAGTAGGTCAGATATTTCTGTCGCTAATTATTACTTGTGAAAAAAATATGTCGTGAGCTTGCCGCAGGGAGAGAATATTGGGAGTAGCATTGATCTTCGGAATCTCCAGCCTGATTTAATCCATCCTGGGCCAGAATGCTGAGAACTGTCAAAACAAGGGGAAACGTCCCCAGTCCAGGGCCGGAGCGGACACTTACAAAAACTGCAGAAGACAGTAGAGAAACCAGGACTCCGGGCCCTGCCGTTCTCTTCTCTCTTCGGGGCTTCAGTCTTTGTGCTGGGTTACACCTTACACTCAGTGCCAAGGTTCTGATTCCACGAGCTCCTCGGTAGAAGGTGATTTTCTGGGGACCTGGGATTTCCCTTCTGTTTTAGGGATAAGGTTATTTCCTGTTTGAAGAGGTAAAGGCAAAAAAGTTATTCAGGAATGAAATCAAAATTTTCTCGCACTGAATATCAGGTGGGAAGTTTTGCTGCACCTGAATGTCTGGATATTTGCTGGACACTGAATATGTGGTGGACATTGTGACAGGCATGTTGGACATGAAAATGCAGGGACTCTGCTCATTCCTTTAGGATTGGTGACCCTTTGTTAGTAAGTTTCAGAAGGTGAAATGACTTGTCAGAGGTTGAACAGATAGTAAGTAGCAGCCTGACCTCAACTCAGTTCTACCTTCAGCTCTCTCTGGAGAAATCTTCAGGGCTCCAGTGTCTTACACCAGCTCCCACAGCTGCACCCCAGTAAGCAGTCAACAGTCCCCTCCCCACCTTCTAGATGCAAAGTCTGGATACCAGGGTTGCTCTAATTAGTTTTATTTTACAGGCTCTGAGATTTGTCAATGCTTTATGCAAAATTATGCAGAATATGCAAATCAGAAGTGCCTCCGTTGTTGCCGGAGCCAGTGGGGCACCTGGGGGTCTCTGATCTGGAAAGTTCTACCTGCAGAGCTTCCTGGTGGCACAGGCAGTGGGAAGGATGCTGGCTGCTGTCCACAGTGTCACACTGATTGAGAATCCCCTCAAGAGCTGTGTCCGGGAACCGCAATGCAAATGTCCGTTGCCATCCAGAGAGCATTTCCTCAAATATCCGGGCTGGGATGAGTTGATTCCATCTGAAAAGTTTTTGGTTTTGATTTTAAAGGAAGTGGACTGTGATGTCCTTGCCTTAGAAAGGGGTGAGCTGGTTTCCGTGAGCGTGAAAGCCCTGTGGTCGCCGGAGAGTTTGGGAAGTACCCCGCTCTGTCTTTTCTTGCGTGCTATCTTCCGATGTCCCTGTCCTCTGCCCCCACCATCATCCACTTCTACCACTCGTGTCTGTGCTCCCCACCAGGTCTTTGTCCCTCTGGAGCCTGCCATGGCCTCCTTGCGCTCTGTGCTGTGCACTGCTGTCCCTGTTGTCAACAGTGTGCGTCCCTCCCCTCTCTGCCCACTGACTCCTCATTCTTTGAGGATCTTCTGGGCGCCACCCTCTCCTGCCCCGCCCCCGGGCTCCCCGCCTGCCCAGCCCCCTCACGGCACCAAGCTGCCCCTCTCTGTGTACCTCCAAGTGTGTGGCCCACGAATGTCACTCATCAACCGTCGTGGATCAACATCCGAAGAATTAGCCAATAAAAGAGAAAGCACATCTGCCCATTCTGGCTCGGAGTTGTCCCAAAGTAGCTGGGTGACAAGACCCCCTTCCAACTTGCGACTGTAAACCAAAAATAAGCAGAAGAACACCACGCTCCTCTCACTTCCTAATATAAATTTTAATTTTTAATAGCTTGAGAAATCCGTGAACTATACCTGTGGGAAAATGATGAAGAATCAGCCATATAAATTAATGGAAAGTATGCGTTCGCATTATCTAACTGTATTATGTGTGAATAATAATTAATTATAGATTTGACATGTGGGCTTGTCTTAGAGAATGCTTTAACCCAAAGTGAAGGAATTTAAGAAGCCATTCATCACCCCCTGTGCTCCACCTGGGGCCATAACATAAAAAGTGATAACCAAAAAAAATTTCCATAATTTATGGAAAGCATCATCTTAGAGGAAAAAACAACTCTTATTAGGAGCATAATAACTTGGAAAGAGAAGTTGCACCCAAGTGTGTTGTTAATGCCATTTTAGTCACCTGACCGCCCCCCCATCTTCCCGGCATTCATTTATCCTTCCATTCATTCACTGCACGGAGAGGCAGCAGACCACTTGGGTAGGACCGTGGACTCAGTGCCAGGTTGTAGGAGTTCAAATCCAAGCTCATCCACTTTCCAGCTGTCTGGCAGTAGGCAAGTTGTTAATCTCTCTGTGCCCCAGTTTCCTTATCTATAAAATGGTGACAATCAGTACCTATTGCACAGGTTTGTGGGGAGAGTAATCAATGCTGTTCCAGTTGTGGGTCGATGTCGTGCTGGGAATTACTTAAGATGGACCAAGCTCCTGCCCTTGAAGTGTTTGCTGATGGGTGACTGTAAATAAGCATGTATGTTTTAAGTTGCACACTGTGCCTGTTTCTCATGGAAGAGGCGCCTCACACAAAGGGTGGGTCAGTTCCTCCAAGGAGTGATTTCCGGTCAGGTCTGAGGAGTCAGCAGGCACTGGCAGCAGAGGTGCAGGTCCCCGCGTGGCGCTGCCCTCTCTACCTGGGTTGCTCTTACCTGGTTTCCAGTTTTAAGGGGTGACTGGCCACATCCGTGACTGAGAGACATTCTAGAGCACGGTGCTAACATCGACTGGGAAAGGACTGGCCACTGTCACAGAGTAGAGGGCTGCAGGTGCCTGGGACCTGGGCGACAAAGGGGCCCGTGGCCCAGGACAGAGTGGCGGTTTGGAAACCAACCTGCTGCTGGGAGAGCTAGACAGTTAAATCCTGAGCCTGTGGTGGGGCACATCTGTAATCTTAGCACTCTGGGAGGCTGAGGCAGGAGGATCGCAAGTTTAAACCTAGTCTGGAAAATTTAGCCACTTAGAGAGGCTCTGACTCAAAATAAATAATGTGAAATAAAAGGCTGACAATGTAGCTTGGTGCAAAAGTCTGGGTTTAATACTCAGTCCACACAAACGCTACATCCTGTCTTCTAACACATAAACCATAGTTAGAACTTACTGGGTAAAGGAAGAAATTGGAAAGGTTCGGCTTCGGACTTGAGGTATGGGGAGAAACTTCCTAATTAAGAGTGAAAGGCATAATCCTTGAGGTCAAAAATTGTTAGATTCAACTACATCCAAATGAAAGCTTCCTGCTTAGTAGAGGATGGGACAAGGTGGGGAGGCGGATGCCAGGAGGGGGCAGATGTTCAAGTTGAAAGCAGACAGGGGTTATTACTTGTGCCACGTGAGGAATTCCTTCAGGTCGACAGGGAAAATCCAAACACTCAGTATCGATGGTTGGTGATGTGAATGGAGAGTTCACAATGGAAGGATGAGCAAGTGGCAGATTTCAAAAGAGGCACCAATGCAAAGCAAATCTAAAACATGTGGTAATCCCAGCACTCTGGGAGGCTGAGGCAGGAGAACCACGTGCTGGAGCCCAGCCTGAGCAGTCTAGCAATTTAGCAAGACCCTACCATAAAATTTTTAAAAAGTTTTTTAAAGGCTGGGGATGTAGCTCAGTGCAAGGCCCTGGGGCAAGAATCCAAGTTGTGCAAACTGAATGATGCAGTGTTATCAGTCAGCTTTCAGCCAGTGTTGCAAAATGACCAAGGAAACAGTTCAAGGCAGAAGGTCTGCTTTGGCTCGCAGTTTCGTGGTTTCAGTCTGTGGTCAGTTGGGTCCAGGGCTGGGTGCCCAGGTGCCCAGGTGAGGTAGAAACATCACGGGGGTGGGGAGCACAGGGAAGCAGAGCTTCTCACCTCACTGCAGTGGGAATCAGGGAAAGGAAAGGGACCGGGGACCAGGTGCTGTCCCCAAGGTCACACCTCTGTGACCTGTTCCCTGCAGCGAGGGCGCACGCCCTGCTTTCCCAGCTCTCAGGGAAGCCATCGGGGATTCACGTTTCTATGAAGCGCGAGCCCTCGTGATCCAATCACCGGGCCGAAGCCTGTCAGTGACCGGCAAAGCCCTGAGCCCGTGAATCAAATGCAAACCCTAACAGCACAGACACTTCCTTACCCAGCCCCGAATGGAAACAGCTGGACAGGCGGACAATGCCGAAGGTCCTGGGAGGGGACTCGGGCTCACCGTGCTGCTGGGGACTGTTCTCAGGTTGGGGGGTTGTGTGGGCCACCGACGCTAGCCAGTCTCCAGCATCAGGCTGTGCCCGCAGCCTAAGGCTGAGTGTGCCTGGAGGGGCACACCCCTCCCACTCCACACAAGCCACCACCTTGCAGCTCAGTGTTAGTCCGTAGGGTCACAATCACCTGGAGGGACATTTCACTCGTTTTCAGAGAGGTGCCATGGGGCTCTAGGACTTTGGAAAGCCATTTGGGAATTAAATATCCATGCATCACCCAGCAGGGCTCTTCTGGGTGTCCAATTTGGAGACACCTCATACGGGACAAAAGGGCCCTCGTGCAGCAGCTGTAGCAGTGTAGCTGGGGATCAGAGACCTTGGAGCTATCCGGGCGTCCATTACTAGGGGAGGGGTGCACGAAAAGATCGGGTAGGTTCTCACCATGGAAAGCGTGCAACTATGAGGCACCGCTGAATACACCTTGGTGCTGAGCACAGGGACAGAGACAGTAACAAACCCAAAGCAAACTGAGGGCCATAGCAGAGAATTAATTAAAAACATAGCAGCACAACATGTAAGGAGTATTTAAAGACATCTATCAGGCACGTCATCAGGGATGCTTACAAGGGAAGGGAAATGCTGTGGGATCAGGGAGAAAGGAGAAAGTCAGCAGAAACGAGACCAAACCTGTGCAAAGGCTCTTCCCTGGTGCAGCGGTGCGAAGTCCCAGGAGCGGAGCTGAGCTGAGGGCCCCGCTCTGCACTGAGTCAGTGCAAATGCAAGACAAAGGCTGGGGCTGCTTGGTCATGGAGGCCTTGTGTTCCATCCTCAGCAGTGGACAGACACACGGGCACCAAAACTGAAACAAATGCACGAGTCCTTGCTGTCCTTTAGGCTCGGCAGCAGGTGCCACTTCTTTTCTGCTTGCTTCCAGGGTCCCTGGTACTTGATCCCCTTTGCCTGGCAACCACTGAGCCATGGGTATGACACAGGCCCTCATGGATCTGTCAACTGTCTTTCCATCAACTGCAAACAGCAGGCCCCAGTGAAAGCTTGCTGGTTCGAGTCTCTGTTTCCCTGCAGGTGGGAGGAGCGTGACCACACTGCCCACTGACAGGAGAAGGAATGGACCCCTGGGGATCCAGATTTTAGGAGTCTGGTTTCTTTCTTCATCACCAACCTGGTTAGTGGCCATCAGCAAGTAGGTTTTCCTCTCCAGGCCTCAGTTTCCCAGCGGCTCCTCCTCAGCATCAGAGAGAAGATAATATCCCCAAACCATTTCCTGTCACCTCCTTGGCGCAGTCAGCCCACACTTTCTGGCCTGGACAGTTAGGTGCTGCAGAGCCACTGGGCTCGGGCCAACGTCCTCCACTCCCAGCTGGGCTGTGACGCCTCCTTACCGGAGCCTCCGTGTTCTTATGTCACCTGCTGACACATGCGGAGGACTCCATGGGGCCTGGGTCCCTTAGCCACCTGGAGAAGAGGGTGGCTTTGCAAACATAACCACCCCGTCAGATTGCTGCATTAGCAAAACTGGGGGGGTCCATGGTGTTCTGCCTTTGAAACGTTGGGGTGTTTCTTACACTGGGTACCCTGCCAACTAATTCATTTCCTTTTGGTCCGAGGATGTCACAAGTGTTCTGTAATTTGTGCAGTGTTTCTCTGCCTTTCATAATCAATGTTTTAACACCCGGCTCCTTTATTCTACAGCAAGGTGCCCGAACAGGCTGTGACAGCAACCAGTCTCCAAACAGAGCCTCGGTGCTCGGACCCTGTCATCCACTTCCTACATCCTTCCTCCTGCTGCCCTGGAACCCAGAGAAAGAAAAGGCTATGGTAGCTCAGCCTCAAAAAATGCTTTTGTGGTCCCTGTTGATTGTGGAATAAAGCCAAAGAGTTCACCCCATGAGCCCTATAGGAACTGGCCCTTGTAGTTTTGCTGGTTCTCATCTCCCACCTCGATCCGGCTCAGCGAGAAAAGCAGTTCCTCTAACAGGTCAACCCCAGGGCCTTTACACCTGTGGGTTGCTCTGCCCAGAATGCTCCCCGTCTCCTCCTCTTCTCGGGAAGCTGGGCTTATGAGTCCTTTTCCACAGGAGGTCTGGACACCCTGCTCACGACTTCAGTCTCTGCTCTTGCCCTGTGCACATGCTCACCTTTCACAGCTTCTGTCACTGCTGTAACTACTGGTGCAATCTCCATCTGCTTCACTCAACTATTGGTGTCCTGGGGACCCTAACCAGCACAGAACCTGGCTAGGTGACAGTGCTCATAATTGACTATTGAACACACATGTCAAGAAATGGGCAATTAAAGAATACACAAATGAATTCGTATCCCTTGGGGGAGGCGATCGTATCCTGTGCCACTCTGGGGGCACAAACGGATTTCCTAGAAATACAATGTCTCCCTAAGAAATGAGAAAGTCCTCCTTTGGTCACTAGGGATGTTGGATCTGTGGCCTCGCAAGGAAAATCTGAAAAGTGGGGATTCAGGGTCCACAGAGAGACTCTGCAGGAGCACCCTAGGGGCCCTGAATTCTGAATTTGATCTGAATGTAAGACTTAATAAGATACAAAAATAATGCTCAGAGCGCCAGGTGCTCGAGGGAGAGCCGGAGACCTGGCTCGACGGAGCGAGCGTCATCTCCATGGCAATCGTTTTCTCTGCACGTCAGGGAGCAGTCATCTGTATCTGCTGATTTGCACACAGGGATGACCTGCTGGGCCCCGTCAGATAGAAAACGGGATGAGATGGGGTGCCCATGGCACAGGCCCCCCCCCCCCCCCGCGAATTACAATGGGGGGGTGCTTTGAGATGGCTTCAAATGACAACTCATTTAAATAACAAGCAGCATTGCTTCCTGCTGTTCACCCCACTAGCCAGAGGTCTCTTCTCTTAGCCCAGGTGCTGAGACTGGGGAGCCCCAAACCCAGCGCCCTGGCAGGAAGGCCTGGGCTTTAGGGCAGCTCCGCAGTGTCTCAGCTGAAGGCCAGACGTGCAGTTCACTGATTCCGTCCCTTTTCACCTCTGTTGAAACCTTGCCCCTTGCCTGATCTTTGGTGTTCTAGCAGTGATTAGTATGAATATGACTTTCCACTGTCACAGAAGTTTGAATATTTTCCTCCGAAGGCCTTCTTGATTAGTTTACGCTGTTTACTCCCCTGGGGCTGGGGGCTGACCCCACCCCCACGGGGCACCCAGGGCCAGAGGCCACAGTGACTGCGAGTGGCTGAGCTGTGGGTGGGAGACTGAGCCCAGAAGAGTGGCTGAGCTGGGGTGGGCCTGCAGCACTTGTCCTTCTCCAGGGCTCCCCACTATTCCCAGGCCAGGCCCCTTCTCAATGACCCCACAAAGGGTCTCTGTTCTGGGCAGGGTCTTGGCCTGGAGTGAGGGACAGGACACCTAGGCCAGCCCTGATCTCACCACAAACTGCTGATTGTCCCAACTGGACCAGCTTCCAGGGTGGCCCCTTGCTCTGCTGCTCCTGCTTTTGTCCCCAGCCTTCCTTTCCCTGCTACTGCAGCCCCTCACACCTTTCCTGAGGCACCACCCCTTCCTCACATGCTGCAGTTTGGGCAGGCCATCCCTAGCCCTTTGGGACTGAGCTGGACTTTGTATGACTTGGACATTGGCATTTGGAAGAATGTCTTGGGTGTTTCTTTTTCCTTTTGGGGGCGGGGGGTTGGCTGGGGAATATGAGACAGGCTCTTGCAATATAATTCAGAATGGCCTTTAACTCATTATGTGGCCCAGGCTGGCCTCAAACTTACAGCAGTCCTCCTGCCTCTGCCTTCCTGAGTCCTGTGATTACAGGTGTGTGTCACCACGCCTGGCTTCTCTTGGTGTTTCTAAGACACCGCCAAGTTTGAAAGCCAGTGCGTCTTCCCCTGCCCAGACATCACTGCAGAGAGGAGATCTTTTTGAGGGCCGGACATCCTGCTTGAGGTCCACTGGCGCTCAGGCTTCAGAACCACAGAAGCACTTCTGGGGTGTCAGAAAAAGCATATGTGCTGAGGGAGGGGTCAGGACACACAGCAAAGGCAACGCACTGCGAGCCCTTGCCTTCTGGACCCCAGCCTGACACAGGAACTCAGGGGACCCCAGAGGAGCCAGCGTAGCCAGTGAGACTCAGACCACAGAAGCCCCTCAGCAACTCCTTCTGAGGTGCTCCCCACACTTCGGGACTTCTAGGGCTGCTCTGAGAAGCAGAATAAAGGCTCTGTAGTGTAAGCTTAGGAAACTGAGTTCACTAATTGGTCCACTCAGTAAACGCTGACAAGGTTTTGTGTGTCCCCGTTCTAGGGATACAAGCACAGCAGTGAACAAAATGGACCAAAACACAAGGAAACAAACAAATAAAAACCAACCATTACCCAACAAAACAAAGAAAACCCTGTTTGGAGCTTACAGGCTGGAAAGGAGGTCGAAGCGTTTTTTCTCCTGCAGGACTTCTCAGCACCTATATAATATATTAACGGGCATCACCAGAAGGGGATAAAACATGCTGCGTTTCCCAGAACTACGGGACCTGAGAAACGTCACCATGCAAGGCGCTTAGCAAACTCAGCGTTCTGTAAGAAATGGGCGCTAAGCACTAAGGCACCCAGCTTCCTGGCGTACAGGTGGCGGGGGGCGGGTGCGGTCATGTGTGAGGTCACCAGGACAGCTCACACCGGAGGCCAGGTGCCTCCATCTTCATACTCACCCCCCCCCACCCCGTTCTGAGATGCCTAAGATCCGGGGGTGTTGTGAACCCAGATGCTTGAGATAAAGAGCCGCAGGCTCCCATGGTCCCAGTGGGCACCCGGGCTGTGTCCTGCTGAGATGTCCACCTCTGACCTCTGGCTCATGTCCCACGACCTCTCCCTGAGCTCAGGCTGTTGCTATGAGCCGCTGTACCTGCCTCTTGGGAGAGGAGGCAAACGGGGACATGGCGGGAACGTGAGACTGCTGGAAAGTCACTTTGTGAAAGCGTGGCCGCAGCCTGGAGAAGCTGTCTGCTCTCTTTGTTGACCAACTTGGATATCTTCGGGTGCTCTGATGTCCTCTGGGCCAAGTTTGGTGTCCACAATGGAGAAGAGCTTGCAATGTTCAGGGGTGAGTTTGCAAAACACAGAAGGGAGACGGCGGCACACAGGTATAAAATCAGCTGCGTGGTGTCACCAGGCGCTGTGTCTCCGGCTCTGTTCCCGGTGTTGCCAAACCCTGCAACGGGAGACGTCACAGCCTGCTGTGAGCAGTCGAGGCTCAGGGAGGTAACAGTGCTCTTTCAGTGTCAGATCGCGCCTGCACCGGAATGAGTGGAGAGCTGAGTTCTTCCCACCGTCACCCGTGGCCAGCACAGTGTCACCAAACCTCGAGCAGTCAGCATTCCCTCGAGGAGTCTGTGGATCAGTCACCGAGGAACGCAGATGCCTGCGCAGCCTGACCCGGGGCTTCTGGCTGCTTTGCAGCCCTGACTCTTCCCTTTTCTGGGATTTTCCACTTTTCCCCATTTGTGCTTTCTTCCTAAAAACACCACAACCTTATAATAAAATAAAACGATCAGTCTCATCGCAAACGCAGTTACGGCTACCTCCTGCTTTCTTTCCTCACTCTTTCCAGTTTCTTAATATTGTATCTTTGACTTCATGACTTTTCAACAACCCTCCAAAGGATCTTAACAGTTTTCCTAAACTGGAAAAATAAAAAACAAAACACTCTCCTGGGGAGAAAAGGAAAATTGTATGTTCTTTTGTTTACATGAGTGTACAGAAAATCATTATTCTCCGTGTGGCCTTGGTGATTTTCCATTGTGATAGCAAACGAGAAACGGATAAACTGGAGTTTGCAACCAATCTCCGGGGATTCCTTTTCTATTTGGGTGACCCCTGAGAGGCTTCCGAACATAAAGCTGTTTTTTCCAGAAAAGAGGAAATGCTGAGGGGTGGCCACCATTAGCAAGAGTTCACCCCGAGCCTAACTTATTCTGATGGCTGCTTATTTTTATTTTTATGTAATCTGATGTTTTGATGCAATTGTTGGTATTTTGTGTTTGACCTTCAACTGGCAGAATTCGTCTTGAGCATGCCAAGAGAGGCGATGGACTGTTAGTGACCAAGAAGCAGCCTGTTTTCCTAAACTCTGACCCAGCTGTTTTTACGGAGTTGATAAAGAGCAAGGTCAGTCGGCAAGGAAGGGTGGTTGGTACTGCTTTGATCTTAACTCTCTGCCATTGTAACTGACTCCCCTGCTGCTTGGCATGGGAGCGTGTTTCCTGTTGCCCAAGGTTTTCATAACAGAGGCCTTTACGTTTGGGGCAGAACTTCAGGCAGGTCCTAAGCCACGGATTCGGGGGACAAAATGCTCTGCTTCAGTCTGAAGAATTTGCTTTCCTAAAATTCCAAGCCATGTGAATTCTAGACTGAGCACCGGACAGGAGCCAGTTGGTGTAACCCTCTCACACACACTGGGAAGAAGATTATTGTTCCCATTTTATAGATGGAGGTACCAAGTTGAACTAATGTGCCCCACGAGTCAGTAGTTAAAGTCAAGTGCACAGACTGACGACTTACTGACCGAGCCTAGAGCCTCTGCAGGTCACCGAGTGACCTTGGGACAACCCCTCCCTTATTTGGCCCTGTTCAGATCTACAATGTTCCTCCAAAGTCTCAGATGCTCAAAAGTGGAGCTTGTGGAAGGTGACTGGATTATGAGGGCTGTAATTTCATCCAGGGATTAATCTATTGATGAGATCAAAATTTGATGGCATCCGTGGGAGGTAATGGAAACTTAGGAGGTGGGGCCCATCTGAGGGCCTGCATATGACCCAGGAGAATATATCTGGCCCCTGACCCTCCCTCTAGGCCAGGTTCTCTCCCTCTTTCTCTGAGTAGCTTTTCTCTCCACATCCTTCTGCCATGATCTCTCTGCGCCCTCACAGGCCTAAAAGCACTGGAGTCAGCAGACCATGACTAGAACTTTGCAAAGAGTCAGCTAAAAATAAACCTTTCCCTCATTAAGTTGTTTATTACAGATGTGACAAACTAGACTATCAACTTGATTGGCTCGGGAGCTGCCTAGGGGATCAGTAAAGCACTGTTTTGAAAGTGTGACCTTGGCTACTATATTGGGTCCCTGGTCTCCTTGTCTCTGGCACTCTTCCAATGTGCTGCTTCCCGGCCATCATTGACTAAGGAGCTTCCATCCACCAGGATGTTCCTACCTTGGACCCAACCAACCATGGACTGCACGACCTGAAACTGAACCAAATAAACCTCACATCCTTTAAGTTTTGGGTATTGGGTGTTTTGTACTAGCAACAGGAAAGCTGACTAATACATCAAGTATTTTGTCACAGAGACAAATAGCTGACTAATATGGGGAGGGATGCCCAAGTTTGGTCTCTAGGGTCTAAAGAAAGAGCATTTAGTGTGTTGAGAGAGGACAGTATTAAGTGACTACTCTATGTGCTATATGTCTTACACGTACTGTTTGTCTTCATTCAGTTGTCATGTTATTTGAGGAGGTAATAGGCACTATTATGGGTCCTATTTTACAGATGGTGAAATTGAGCCTCAGAGAAGGGTATGGCATGTTCCAGGTCATAAAACTCAGGACGACAGAGCCAGGATTAGTCTTCAGGTTCTGGCCCCATCAGAGAGTGTTTGCAACTGAGTGTTCATAACTGTGCCTGGGCTATGTGATGACTTATGAGGGCAGGAACCATTTCTCAGTCTGTTCTGAGTCTGTTGGTGTCAGCACAGGGCCTGGCTCCAAATAGATGGTCAACAGGCATTGTGGAATGGATGGATGGATGGACCGCACACTTTGGAGAACATTCCATCCAGTGTGTATGGGAATCACAGTTGGAAGGGAAAGAGCTGTGGAGAGAAGGGCAGAACGTCTTCATTATGGGACCAACAGCTGGATCGGATTCAGTGCTCAGTCCGATGTGACTCTTGCAAACTCTGAATTGAGCTGAATCAGAAAAGTGTTTTGTGGAAATGCTTGTATTCTTTCTAAATTAACATCCAGAAGACCAGGATGATAGTAACCCCAATCCTTTCTCTTGCTGGCTGTGACAGAATTTGTGTGTGTGTGTGTGTGTGTGCGTGTGTGTGTGTTTGTACCAGGAATCAAACTCATGACCTTACTCTTGCCAGGCAGGCACTCATGCCGCTGAGCTAAATCCCCGGCCATGTAACAGAATTTAAGGATTTACTCTCAAGTTTTACTTTCTTCTTTGCACTTTTTGGTGTACTCAAAATTTTGTATTGATGATTTTGGGGGGTATTTGGGGATTGAACCCAGGATTTTTGCACTGAGCTACATTTCCCAGCCCTTTTTAACTTTAGGTTTTTATTTTGAGACAGGGTCTTGCTCAATTGCTATGTTGTTCAGGCGGGGATCTAACTGGTGATCTTCATGCCGCAGCCTCTCAGAGTGCTGAGATTACAAGTGTGCACTGCTGAACCCAGCTATAACGATTTTTTTTTAAATTGCAAAGCAGTTTAACTTTTAAAAATAGGACCAATACTGAGATTGCATCTTTATTTCAATGCTTTTTTTGTACACAGAAAAATGGTTATTTAGGGTACCATATGGGTAAGTATTGTGGTACTGAATTAAAACGCGCCTTAGAAATATGGAAAAGAAATAGAAAAGAGGAAAAGTAAAAATTAATCAGGGAGGGCAACGTGGAAACCCTGTCGCTCTACCGCTGATGTCCACAAGAGGGCGCCTCAGGGTCATCTGGAAGGTAAACGCTAAACGCAAGCGCCTCCCTGCCCAGTTGCCGCAAATAAGCATGAGTAGGCTCTGGAATATCCCCCACGACCTGGGTGCCTGCCGGCCCAGCACTTCACGGTTTACACTTTCCCCTTACTCCTCTCCCGTGCCGTCTGAGCCGCACAAGGCAAGGTCTCCCAGGTTTCCTCCACTTGCCTGAGAGGCAGGGTCGGTCTACACTTAACTGGGCATGTGTGCCGGATGCAGAGGGGGGTGTATAGCCTGCCACCGCCATACAGCCCCTCCCAAAGGTGCGACGCTCCCACCTTACCAACAGCACTCCTTTCTCCAACCTCTGGGTCTGGGGCAACTGTATTAAAGACATTTGTCACCAACCTTGTCCAAATCTACCTGGTTTTCCTGAGCAGAGAAGGCAAACCAGTAAACTGGCACCATTCTCCCTGGGAAGAAAGTCCTACAGGCTGCAAGGTGGCAGAGCCTGGATCCTTTTTCTCACACACTGGGAAAGTACAGAGCTGAGTCAACTTGGCTGATACTCATTTGCTCCACTTTGTAGGTGTTGCCTCTGAGGGCCCAAAGAACCCTGGCAGGGAGGTATCAAGATGAGGAAACTGAGGCTCAGAGAAATCAAGTACCCACAGCCACTCAGCTCTTCAGGAACAAACAGAATCAAAATCCCAACATTCGAAGGGTCCAGGCTCCCACAGCCCCATCACCTCTTCTGTGAGTGAAACCCGGCCTGGGAGGCACTTTCCAGAGAAGCAGTGACCAGAAGGTAGGTCAGGACTCAGGCTCTGACTTGAGAGGCCCGACTGCCCAGTCCTGAATTCTAGTAGGCTACACGGAGGCCCAGCTCTGGTTCAAGGGTTCTGTGAGCCAGCACAGGAAATCTCTTCCTCCTATTAATGCATGCTTTAGTTACACTTCTTACTGTAATTACTCTGTAGTAATTAACAAGGGAAAATAACACATCTGGGTCTATACTGCAGCTCCAAACAGATGCACAAGAAACAGACATTCACAGGTCCTTATGCTAATTTCCCAACTATGAACTGAGCTCCTACTATGCACCAACAGCAAGCCAATGAGCAAGGCCCCTGCTGGCTATGAGGGGGGACCCTCACCTTCTGGCAAGGGGCAGGAAGGTGACAGACAGCAGGCGCACAAACATGCTGTAGAGGTCAGTGAGTGCTGAGTGCTGTGGAGACTGTAGAGCAGGGTGACAAGGGTCACCCTAGGCTGAGGCCTGGGAGATCTGGGGAGAGCACCCTGGACTGGGGGAAGGACAGTGCAGTGCCCTGGGGTAGGAATGAGTCCGTGACATTTGGAGCAGGCCTACATGGCTGAGGCAGAGCCTTGTGGCAGTACGGGTGGAAGATGGCTCAAAGGAGAGATGGGTGAGGTCCTGTGGGGCTCAGGAAGCCACGGTGAAGCAGCTAGATGTTTCTGAACGGACAGTGAGCGCCCACTGTGGGGACCTGAGGCAGGGTCACGGCAGAGCCTGATTTTGCACAGTTCCAAAGCTTTGAGGTTGCTTTTTTTTCCTTTTCTTTTTCTCTTCATCTTCCTGGAGACCTATCTACCCAGGGGAGTTTGGGAGGCCATGCCCAGGGCCGATGCCTGTGGACCCTGCAGGACAGAGGAGGCACTTGGAGGGTGAACCTGGTGCAAATTCCCTGCTTTATTTAGCTTGTCTCTCTCCCCTTTCCTCCCTCCTTGCAGAGGATCCCGCAGTTCCTGCCCTATGGGCCTGGGAACTGAGTTGTTTAGGCCAAAAGGTTGACCCTGGTGGTGCCAAGCACCCAGGCCTCCCAGTGCCAGCTTTCTTTGCCAACGGACCCCTGCCAGGATGTGAGGAGCAGTTCTTGTGGGTGGTGGGAAAACTGGGACCTTAAGGGCAGAGAGGGGTAATTTCTCTTGAGAACCAGTAAAAGCAGGCGGAGGGAGGAAGGAGCGAAGGGAGAGAGGAGCGGAGGGAGAGAGGGAAGAAGAGGAAACGGGTCTCCTGCATCCGAGGGGGGTCTCCTGCATCCGAAGGGTGAGGGCCGGACCTCTCCCTCCTCCTTGGAGCAGGGGCACCTGCTTTCGGCCATATGTTTGGTTCCTGCCTCTTTCTCTTGCTGCTTCCCAGTTTGGGGGATTTCTTGTTATGAGGGTTGGGGGTGGCTAGGCAGAGCAGAAACCTAGCTATAGGCACGAGTGGGGGTTTCGGGAGTAACCGCTCCGCTGTGGAGCCACCCACGAGGGGCGGATCGCTGCCACCTTCTTTGTTTTTAGCAGTTCTGTGCCTTATCTTCGGGGTCCCCTCCCTCTTCTCCTCCCTCTTCTCCACCCACTCCTCGTTTTTCAGGGCCCCCAGGGACGCTGCGCAACAATGTCTCCTGTCCCGGCTCCTTTATTAGCGCGCCCTGAGGGCCCTGGCCTCGCTGCCCCGGGGCGGCTGTCACTAGGGACGCTTTCAGAGTGTGCAGCGCAGAGCGCTCTGAGCTAAGACTGCAAACGCTGCGTCAGCGCTTCCACTGCGCACTCACTGCCTGGCTAGATGGGGCGGAGCTGGATGGGGCGGG